>JAHZNE010005485.1:0-32407 GCA_027744055.1 Callyntrura sp. NNG-2020
ATAGTTTATTATGTTCAAAATACCGGCTTACTTGGTTAAAAATGCATTTATCTAATATCTTTGTAAGCACAGGCTGGATAGAAATGGGCCTTGTTTCATTTGGAAGCGTAGTATTTTTTATTTTTGGCACAGGTACTATACGTGTAACTTTGAGAAATGTGGGTATCACACCTGTGTCAACAAAATAATTAAATAAATAGGCCAAGCAGTAAACAAAGTTTTCAGACATCAGCGCATAATTTATTAATTTGTTCGAAATACCAGTTGGATCTTCTGAGACGTTATTTCGATTTTTTATCTTTTTCCAAACAGATATTATCTCTTTCGGTGTAATTGGTAGAAGTGTGAACACAGCATTGCTATTGTTCAGATTTTGAGGTTTTACAGGTAAAAGTCGATGACCATCCACTTTCGATGATATGTTTATATAAAAGTCATTGAGTAAATTGGGTTCCATGTCGAGTTTACTGTTATCTTTCGGTTTTAAATTAATTATACCTTTCATGTTTTTCCAGACGTTGCCATTAGATATTTTTGAGTTAAGGGATACTTTAGTGTCAGTTTTAATCATTGATTTTACTTGCCTTGTACATTTGTTTTAGCTTTGCTACCATATCAGATGATGGAGTTTTCCTAATTACCTTGAGTAAAGTGTTTCTACTTTTGATCTGCATTTTTGTGGCTTTAGAGATATATATTTTTTTCCGCTTTGGCTTAAATCTCCTTGTTATCAATGGGAAACAATTGTTGAATATCTTTAACAACGAGTCGTTCGTTCTAACGTGACTCATTCGCCCAGTAAACAACGTTATCATCACCATGACACCAGCATCGACCATTTCGACCGTCATCATCATTATCATCCTCAGTGACATAACTCGGCTCAAAAACCTGCAATCATGGCAGTATCACCGCAGTACCATCATCATAACATCATTATTTCCCTTCTTTCCCTTCCCTCTACCTTCCCATACCTTGCCCTGGTGGACTTTTATCCCGATCGTCACAAGGTACATTCTTCCCTACTTAGACACACACCCAACTACATTACCCATTTCCTACTACTACTCCGACGATCAGGAGCGATGCAGTTGACAAACAATAGCAGGAGCACAAGCCAAGTCGATAATGAAGCCTCTTAAAAGCATTTTCCCCATTTTTTCTGTTTCTCTCCTAAAAATTCTCACTCTCTCTCTTTTCTATTAGCCTTTCCATTATGCCATCTCTCTCTCTCTTCTCTCTAGGTATACAACCCAGTAAGCAGTCAGCCAAACATTCAGAAAGCCTCTACAGGACCGAGTGAGAGAGAGGATTTTTCTGCTGTGAAAGCTTATTCAATTCGGATAAGAATCCTAAAGTAGCAAAAAATACACACACACACATACACCAACAAAAAGACAAGCAAAAAGAAAAAGGAATTGTCAGTTCTTTTTTCTTCTTTCCTTCCCCATGTCATGCGCTTAAAAAGAAGAATGTACTTGAATTCATCCAAGCTGAAACCAGATTCTCTTTCTATCTATCTCTCTGTCTCTCTCTGTATTTTTTTATCCTTCTGCTGCTGCTGGTCGACCTGTGTGCTCTCATTCTCTCCCTTGTTTTCCTCTATTGTTCTTCTTCTTCAACTTCATCGTTTTCTTCCCAAAAAAAAGTCCCTACTACTGTTCAGAGTCAGAGTCTTTCGGTGTTTGCTCTCTCTCTCTCTCTCTCTGGCTCATCTCATCCTAAGAGTAAAGTGATGTTGACGTCTATATACCATTTTCTTCTCTTTTTTATCCACCCAAACAACCTCCCATGCCTACACTTTTTTCTTTTAAGGTAATACCCCCTTCCACCATTTCCCCCAATCTCGGTGTGCTCATCAGATGACAGAAATAACAATAAAAATTCCCTGTACAGCACACACTAGCAGCCCAGCACACAGAAGACACACAAACACACGTACACATTGTCTTTCTTTTTTTGCCATTTTTTCCTTCCCTTTCCTATACTGCATATTTCTCTCCGCTCATTCACATCACCGTCCAAACACGAACGACAAGCCACAGCAGCAGCCAAAAAAACAAAAAAAATATGAGCAGTGATTCTACTACTTATACATACATATTTTCTTGTATAACAAAACCTTCCACTTTTTATCGTCAATCGTGGAATAGTTCCCTTTTTCTACATCAATATCACCTCATTCCTTCCCTGCTGCTCCTGCCCTGCCTACATAAGCACAGACATACAGAAACACAGAAAATTTCATTGCATCCACATTTTACTGTTTCCCATACCGCTTCTTCTATACAGCCACAGCCTGAAATCTCTTGATATCTCGCTTATTTTTTTCTGCTCTCTCTCTCTCTCTCTAAATTCATTCTTTCTCTTCTCTCTTCATCCTCTCCTCTTTTTATCGTAAGCCACTCGACTTCTCAATCTTCACATAGAACTGTTTATTTATTGCCCTGTTGTATTTCTTCTCAACCTGAGAGAAGTGTATCACTGTCGCTTTTTACGACTTTACCATTCCACACACACATATGCATATCCCCTTTACCTAAAAAAAACTTCCTATATCTTCCTCCTATAGACACTCATCCACCCATATTTCACACACATGTACAATAATGATTATACCAAGCACAAGGTAGTATGTCCCCAAGAGAGCACGAGAGAGCAGAAAATAAGAAGACAATTGAAAAATAAGTAGGAAAATTCCTTTTTCCCTGCCTGATTACCCCTTTTTACTGTGTGTACAGTGTATGTTTACTATAAACGCCTGCCAAAACCCTCTTGCACCTCTCATTAACCATTTAGCCTATTTTTATCATCACCAACAGCATGAAATATCATACAGGGGGAATCCAACATGTGATGTCTATGTGTGTACAACTCTACCACTCTTTAAATATCTCTCCTCTTCTTTCCACGTAACGGAACACTGACTTGTACAAGAAAACAATACAATTCAATCTTGTTGTAGAAAACTCAGCTTCATTTCTATCAACATCCCCATTTTTTGCACCAGCCATCATCATCATCGTCATGATCATCATGGTGGCATGCGTCACCCCTCCTTCCCCCATCTCTCTCCCTCTCTCTCTCCTCACCTCTTTTTTCGCACTCCGATTAATATATGCCCGTTTGCCTACATAGGTTACCCGAAAAGTCGCGAGAAAGACGGAGAGAGAGAGAGAGAGTATCAGTAAAATCGAANCCGAAAAGTCGCGAGAAAGACGGAGAGAGAGAGAGAGAGTATCAGTAAAATCGAAGCCGTGTTCAAACTGTCCAACTTTTCGCTAATAGAGGTAGATAGGTACACACATACACCCAAACTCTCTTTCAAAACAAAAAAAAACATCTATTTTTCACAATAGCGTCGTCGTCGTCGTCGTCTCCAAAGAGAGTTTGGACTTTTGGCACTTTCCTCTCTTAATTTTCTTATTTTCCGTCGTTTTTCCTGTCTGGAACCATCTCGCACAACATTCTTTTCTTCCACCCGTTTTTCCTCTTAATTCCCCCAAGAAAAAATATCACCCAAACATTACTTTACAATTTAAAGTGTGTATACAATGTCGTCGTTCTTCAGTTCCCTATTTACCGCTGTTAAAGTGAGACATTCTCTGACTAATCGTGATGATGATCCCCTTTATTTAACACACAGCTTAAAACAACAGACCTGATACACATCTACTTACAAACCCACCACCACCACACCAGCAACATACACACACGCCACTCGCAGCAAAGATAACCCTTTTTCATGATTGCTTATTTTTAAATCTCTAAATGTTCCTCTAAATTGTTTAAAGTTGTTTTGAATATCATAAAAAAGACAACAGCTCAATAAGATTTTTTTCTCTCTCCACTTTTCCCCGTTTTTGCCACCAGAAACAAAACCCGGGAGGAGATTCCCTCACTCACCACCATCTACTACTACACAGCCTTCCCCACACGACGACGTGACGACGGCTCCTCTAGTATAAAAAAATCTCTTTCTCTCTCTCTCTCTCTCGTATCGATAATACATTTACTGTCCATAATTATACTATCATCATAAATAGCGTGTAAAACAACACATGAGCATACATAAAAACTTCAAAGTTAATCCTTGCTCCCACATATTTATTTCTCTAGTCATTACGTCTCCCTCCCGAACGTTATCCCAACTAGTGGCGGTAGACATTTTCACTTGGCATCGACCCACTCTCACTCTCTCTCTCTCCCTTTTCCTCTTCCGCTTTCAATCAAGTTAACACTGCCTTCATCTCCCTACCCACTTTATAGACTTCTCCGTAATTATGATGTGGTTATAAAGGAATTGGTAAAAACAACGTAATTATTTTCTTGAGAGAGAGAGACATGTCGTGCGTGTTCCTGGTAAATACAAGGTGCACAAGGAGCATTTTTTGACGGGGTTTCACACGAGTGACAAAATAAGTGTATAAACCGAGACGACATGTGACATGTGCCGTTCCGTTCCGCTGCACCCTTCAATTTCAAATAATAAATTCCTTTCCGGTCAGAAATTATACAAGTAAATACTAGAATCAAGGGAATGTCGACCTTTGCAAAACTTTCCCATTATTCTTCATCATCATTGTCGTTGCGCTGTCGTACAACCAAACCTGTAATGCCTGCGGCGCACACAAAATCCCCGTCACAAATAAATACGCCTAGCGAAATACCCAAAAAGCGCAGTAAAAAACTACTTTGGAATTTATTTCTTTTTTGCAAGCAACCCAGTCCCGAAATAAATCAGCATTTATTATAAACTGCGCATGCAATATGCAAGTTTTCTACAAGAATAAACAAAAAAGTGGCACAAGTAGAGAAAAAAGTTAAAAGAGTCAACTGCACACAAACACCACCCCGAATTCCCACAAGACGATTAAAAGTTGTGCGCCATAAGTGTGTACAAACTGTCAAATTTTCTTCTCCCGGTCCAACTCTCAGACACACAACCATAATTACCGCCGCAGTTGCAGCCCACAGTCGATCAGCTCGTCGACCTTTTTGAACCGCGTATTCTTTCCTTTTTTACAATGCTTATGCTTCCCTCTAAATACATAAATACCAGGATGAAAAAACATCGAAAAGCCCGAAACCATTATTCCAATTACCCTATTGGTCATAACTTTTCTCAGTCGCATTCTCCACCCGGTGCACCCACCACCACCGCGAAAAAAGAGAAAAAAGCCACGTAAATTACACGACAACAAAAAAAACTCATTTTGACTGCATAACTAACTAGCTTCAGTAGTACAAGTACAACCACAAGAAAGAAAAAACCCTTTGAACGTCAACCTCTACACAAAAATGAGCAGAAACACGCACCAAAATACACACACAAATCGTCCACTACTCTGCAGGTAAACCATAAAAAAGACGGCCTTCTAAAAAACAAAGCGAAAACAACACCGTCAGCAGCAACAGCTCATAACTGCATAAAAATAAAGGATAACAAACAAGCAACCGACTACAATACAACCCAAAAGGAACCAAAAATTTGCAAAAATTCAACTAGCAATTTTTTTGCACTACGTCTACGCCCACAGAAAGACACAGAGGCACACACGCATTTGTGTTAATGTAACAACCGGAAAATTGCACTCACGATACGGAATCGGTGCTGTACCAAATCTGGGTTCCTGAAGTAAAGGACCAGGTCGCCCCTCTTTAGTCGTACCTACAAAAAAGGATCAGCAGCAAAATCAGAGTTAGACGAGCATGGAAAAAATATCAACTTGCAAAAATATAATGATATGCATAGAATTATTAACATTTCCTATGACTATTATTATTATTATTATTTTATTATTATTATTTCTATGACACATAGCATATCTCATGAATAATAAAAATGTCATGTCATGTTTCCCCTTACAACAAGTCCCATTTTTTGTATATAAACATATTACATTACATTCCTATTATTACGATTATTGTGATTACACACACACTCACTGCACACACACACGCATACACATATTGCAAACATTACATTTCACTTCATATCACCCTACCAGTATATCACATTCTTTGTGCCCGGCTGTCGTGTGTAACAACGACAGTAGTGGTAGTAGTAGCAGTAGTACAAATGCCACATGGAACACAAACGACACGGTAAAATAAAACATCAACCGGGATTTTGTTGGCACTTTCAAGAAGAACGAGAACATGACGTCGTGCGAGAGAGCATACCTAATAATCGTACACCTTGTATATTGTGCATTACAAAACACGAAGAGAGAGAGATCAACCTCAATAATAGTAATAATAACATCGTTTCACTCACAACTTGAGTTTTAGCTCAACTCATCCGGAAAACAACGTTGCATTTATTATTATTGCATATTGCACGTCGCGCGAGCTCTCTCTCTCTTACTCTCTTTCGTCCTTTTTTCTATTTTGTTTTTTCAAGTGGAGAGAGACACGCCGACACAAGATGTTAGAGAGAAAAGGGGGAACAGCAGCAGGAGGAGTGAAGGATACAAAACTGCCTAGGAAAAAACTTGTTACGTGACGCTCGTTTGACATGGTTTGATACTCTTTATTTCGTTTTATAGAAAACCCTCATAAAAATAACGGTCTTTCTGTTCTTCTCTTGTCAAAAATAAACCGTTCCCTCTCTTTCCCTACAAATGGCGAGGTAGAAAAAAGTCACAAAATAAAGCCGGGGAATAGCATGTGTGTGTGTGTACCTGTTGTTGTGTTTCATGCGATTCCATACACAAGTAGCTCAAAAAGACAAAAAAAAACACTTAACGACACACGATAGAGAAACAAACCGTTTACATTCCCCCTTCCCCCATTTTTTCCCCTTGTGCATTTCTCTTGCATTAATGCAAAGTGCACCCAAAAAGTAATTACCACGAGGTACTACTTATTTATTTTATTATCGTAATAAGTTGCCAGAGAGTGTGTAGGCATGCGCGCATGCATACGTACAAAATTTCTATTCCTTCTTAATAATATCTCGGTACGCTCCAATCGACCAGAAAACCCCCACACACAGGATCATAATTACACGGTTATACGACCAAATTGCTAGTTCATTAAAGCCGTGCACAAAAAAAAACTAGTTTTCTTCTTCTTCGCCAGCCAGAAATCCCCACAACCTGTCATATGACATTACAAAATAATTTTGGTGGTGGTTGTTGTTGGTGTTTAAATAAATATGCAAAAAGCAACAACCTTCATTCATTCCTCTTTTCCTTCGCAGGCAGCTCGCTTAACAAACACAAATGTGTATAATTAGTAAAAGGCTATTACAATGGGTTTTCAGAATAATTACAATTTGTATTTGATATCAAAATGCAAACTAGATACGGTTCTTTAATAGTAATAATAGCCTGTTCTGAATTTTGCTAATGTCCCGTAATACAAATAATAGTGGTGGTAGAGTGATGATGATAATGATAATAATAATAACCAGTCTTTTATTATCTTTACACTTGGGCCACACATGTAATTTTTTTTGTACGACGCGACCGCGCCGACCACCAACTAAACATGAGTTGTGCAGCCTGTATTTTTGACGACGACGCCACTTGAGATCCCAAAATTTATTTAGATTGGGTGGTGCGGAAATATTTTTTCTCTCGTATACCTGGCACAATCACAACAACAGAGTTTTTCTTTCTTTTACGTGTCTGTGTATACACAGGACGATACACGTTTAGTAGGCTTGCGATGACTTTTCAAGTGTTTTTGGCAAAATTTACCTTTCTCAGTGGCATAAATCACCGGCCTGATAATTTGATAACGACTACGCAGGGGAAAATGGAAGTGGGAGTTAACAGCTTATACATATTTTGTGCCAAATTCATCTTTCCCTCCTTTTTGAGAGAGGGAAAATTTTCAAAATATTTTATGGCTTGGTAGAAACCATATACCTCTCCGCTGAACATGCTTTTGTTCGTCAAAAATATTCACCACAGGAAAAAAAAGACAAAAAGGGCCATATGCAATCACCCAAGTTGCTGGCAACGGTCGGTCTTGCCACAAAACGTACGTTATCCCGTAATAACAGCACACGCGACGTTACAACCTTTATCAAAGACACACACCGGTACTACATATCCTTAAAAAATGCCCCAAGACACTAACTGTTTTTCTGAGAACGAAAATCCCTTTGCTTACCCGACGTAATCTATCCTCTTATCAGGAAAGTAAGCCAAATTGTGAAATAATCTCCCAAGAAACATTCCCTTCCCCCAGCGACAGCTCGAAGGTCTACACTTACAATATTTCACCTGGCTTCTTCAACGTGGCATTAGCCTGTCTTTACCGTATCATTATAAAGTTATTATTACTGTTTTCATTTTCCTGAGAAAACATCCCTCCCTCCTGAACTCGTACCAACTTATCTTGTTATTACAGGGGAGGTTGACTAGATAATCCAATAAATTTTAGATGCCTATAATCCGGTTTGCGGTTTCCACTTCGTCGACAAAAATAATAATACACTTATTCAAAATTCAAGTATACCTACCTATGCCGATCCAGGCTGTACAATCTTCCAAAGCTTCCATATAAAATTCGTTTTACGGTTTCCTAGTGAATTCTGCTATATAATACCTTAACATGTATCGAAGCATCATTAGTGCTGACCTACAACCCCGTTAAATGAAATACCATCAGACCAACGCGTGCTTCAGCCCCCGTCAAATTTGGTTTTCAAGCCACGCTAATTATGAAAACGAAAATCTGATCATCATCGTCATCATCACCACTTTGCCACAATTCGTTTTTCTCCCTTCGTCCTTGTATAAAACACCCGTCGTAATATATCATCCATCCTCCCTAAAATCTCTGTTCCTTTTCACCTCAATTTGTTCCCTTCTGACATTTTTCCTCCAGCCGCCACCTTTTTTCCCAACAGACATA
Organism: Callyntrura sp. NNG-2020; assembly: GCA_027744055.1. Taxonomy (NCBI): domain Eukaryota; kingdom Metazoa; phylum Arthropoda; class Collembola; order Entomobryomorpha; family Paronellidae; genus Callyntrura; species Callyntrura sp. NNG-2020. The sequence continues at coordinate 8,875 of JAHZNE010005485.1, forward strand.
AATAATGCCAATTCCACTGCAGCTACCACAACGACTATTTTTAGTAACTGCAACAGCAGCAGCAGTAACAGCAAACTTGATGTACGTACTCCACCATAATTAATACTCATTCATTTCCCATTCATTACAAAAATACCTTCTTCTTGCCTTTCTAACGTAAAACGTATTGCATATATCGTAGTGCCGTCTCCCAATCTCTTTTTTGGCCGCCTTTCATCACCAGACCACCATCGCCAACCGTACCGTATGCGCTTGGCTCGCGGGTTTTCTAAAAAAAATCGCTAACCCGGGCTACCATCCCAATCCCTGCATTACACAACAGCCCTGCTGCCATTTTTTTCCTCCACTCTCTAACAAACCTCAACGAAACTTACAAAAGACAAAATAATTTTATCATCATCAGCGCCATCAACAACATCAGCACGGATGGTGATGAGTTATACGCAACAACCGTTTCTCTCTTCTCTCTCTCTCTCTCTCCCACTTTCAGACTACACGTATCAAACATGCAGCAGAGAAAATCACAAAACGCAGACGGGGAACAATGCAACGACACGACAAACTGTGAAAGGAACCGTAGAAAGGATTATAATCAAATGGGAATTGAAGACAAGACCCCGGCAGCAGTGCAGTTGCCGCACCGCATATACTCCACACCAAAAAGTCTGAACTGCCCGGTTGCTCTCTCTATACGCGAGTGGTTGTGGAAGAGTTGAGTGAGTTATGGTGACAACCGGATTACAATAGGCTTCCTAATATATTTTATATATTCTCTCTCTCTCTCTCTCTCACCATCGTCACGTCATACGCCATTTGCAAACGGTGTATTCTAGTTGGCAGAATGATGCTGCAAGCGAGAAGAATGCAACGACACGACAAACTGTGAAAGGAACCGTAGAAAGGATTATAATCAAATGGGAATTGAAGACAAGACCCCGGCAGCAGTGCAGTTGCGGCACCGCATATACTCCACACCAAAAAGTCTGAACTGCCCGGTCGCTCTCTCACTCTCCCTCTCTCTATACGGGAGTGGTTGTGGAAGAGTTGAGTGAGTTATGGTGACAACCGGATTACAATAGGTTTCCTAATATATTTTATATATTCTCTCTCTCTTTCACCATCGTCACGTCATACGCCATTTGCAAACGGTGTATTCTAGTTGGCAGAATGATGCTGCAAGCGAGAAGCATCCCGGCAGTTCTGGTTATTGTAATCGGGGCGCAGAGTGTGAGGCAGAGACAAAATAGAACAATGTAAAGTAGCCATGATGAAATGCATAATAAAACAGAGTGAAACGGTCTTTCTCTTTCGGTGTGTGCACCTTACTCCTCAAAATTTGAAAAGAAAATGTGAATATGAAATTTAATAACCCCGATAACAATACACCTCCAACCACCCTCCTCTCTCTCTCTCTCTCTCTCTTCATCTCTCTCAGTTTGCCTAAATGCTAAAGATGGATCAACATGGGAGAAAATGATGTATTTATATGCAAATAGACAACTTGTTATCATCGTCTATTCCCTATGATATCTATATCAGACCGCACGCGTGTCGCGTATCACCTCACACCAGAAATGAACAACAACAGCTGCCATAACGATAGCAATATGGCTCTAGCCCTCTGGTCTTTTTCATCCAGGCAAATTAATGCAGGAAACAGCGTGCGATTCATCAGATTTTAATTTTTACGAACGTCAGTGGAAATAGGTTCGTGGCCCTTGGAGGAACGTATATTATTAGTAATGGACCCATAAATTTTGGTATTCATCATTCCCACTCACAATCAGTTTGCAACTTTCAATGTCAGAGCCAGAGAGAGAGAGAGAGAGATCCCGGCTAAAACTAATTTGTCCAAAGCACAAGTAAAAATTCACGACGAAAGAAACACACCATAGCACGATGATGAATAGAGCGAGAGGAAGGAAACCAACAGGAATAATTCCCTGGGTTCTTTGAAATGTGGGAGAGATGCTTAAATTGTAAATTCTGTTGAAATGTTTATTGTTCTGACAGGAGTAGTGGCAACGGCAGCAGAAACAGCAGCCGTAGCGTGATTAGGTTGTGCCTCTATTAAAAATCCGTTATAAGAGAAAAAAATGTTTCTACAAGCTTATTGTGTACTTATACTTGTACTCTCAAGTTGTTTTCCTATCCACCTCCGCAGGAGTTATAGCGAGAGAGAGAGAGAGAAGAGAAAGAAGAAAACACGCATATCAAAACAGTCTTTTGAGGCGTACAAAACATGGTAATTGTATTCTAAACACAGGCAATCACAGCAAAATATGCCGTTTTATTCGCTCCACCGTTTTTTTCAATGGGAAGCCATCCCCATAAATGTTTCATCATCATCCGCTACAATCCAATTTTGACTTGGATTTAAATCCCTCTGCATCCAACCGAGAGAAGCAGAACAGGCGAGGAGCAGCGGTAGCGGAGGGAGAAAAACTTGTCAAAATCAATATCACTCCTGTTCCCTGACGACTACAACGATGCTGATGACGACGACGATGATGATGATAAGTAGGAAAGTCAAAACAAGAATACATTATTCTTTCCCGAGATACTACAAATCAAAATGCGCAATAATAACAGTAGCAACAACAACAGCAACAATACATCCCATTATACGGGAAAAGTAACTGTAATAACAGCAGCGTACACGGGTGGATACGGTTTATAGGTAACCAAAATCTCGGAAAGTTGTTGTTACCGCACCAAAAACAACACTCCAAGCATCATTACTGATTAAAAGTGACGCCGCACAAAGCACCTAGGTCACTGCTGAATAATCCACATCTGGCTCCGGGTTTGCAACCAGTAGTCGCCCGCTCTAATTTCATAAACGTGACTTTTATTTTCCTGATGCCGGCGTTTATTCCCAGAAACTGAATTTCCCCTTAATGCCACACCTATTATATCTTTAGCATAAGTTGTAGTATACTCCGCTCTCTCTCTCTCTCTCTTCTTCTCTGCTGGCTTCTTAATAATTCCTTTTGTAAACATTCCCTCCATATACTCCTCCTCCCAGCTTAACGAAGACGCTAGCTTCCCACCGCTACATATAACCTCCACGTATTAATTTTAGCAGTTTCCTGGTGTTCCCCACCAGAAATACCTGCCAGAGCAGCAGCAGCAACAACAACAAGAAGGTACATACACGCCTTGTCTATTTATACATTAGGCGCCTTTCCCTCTCCTAAATCCTCTTCAACTGTCCCAATCTTTTCCAAATCCTTCAAGCGTGCAACCAAGTAGGCTGGGGCTTGTCATGTCGCTTCTCCTTACCACCACCCGAGAGTACATATGCCCTTGTACTAAAAAACGTCCGTATGCACGCACACGTGAATTTCAGTGTGTATTCAACCAAATAACAAGAGAAATTTTATGCGCCACAAAAAAGTAAGCACTTCTCCGTTAAAATCAAATAGTATCGTAAAGCACGGGGAGGGGGAGGGTTATAGCAGCTTCGTTGTCCTCGTCATCCTCCACCTCTTCCAGCTGCATGGTAAATAGGACGTCTATAGAAAGCAAAAAGGAAAAGTCTCTCTCTTTTTCTTCGTACTTTCCAATATCTAGACAGATGGACTTTCTAAAAATTTCTCTTCTTTTCTCTCTCTCTCACTCTTTTTGCCATCAGCTAACAATAAAACATCTCCAATCTACACACATACCTATTTCTACAGTGTTCCTCCATCGTAACTTTTTCCCCTGCTGTATTCATTAAACTTTCTTCTCATTCTCATTCTTCTTCTTTTTCTCCGTACTTTACGCGCACACACACTACCACCACCATTCATCGTCGTCGTAAGAAAAAGGTAAGAGTAAAATACCGTGTGTGCTTTCTCTCTCTCTCTCTCTCTCTCTCTCTCTGGTGTAATCTGAAATGACGTTAGTTAAACGTGGCAAAAACGATGGGATTTATTACCGCTGTTGCTACTACATCTACTCACATTTGCTCACTTTCTCTCTCTCTCCTCCCCATGGAAAACTTTTTGGAAGCCAGTACTAGACAAAACTACAACGCAAACGATTATTTCCTCAGGATTCCAGAGAGAAATCGAAGTAATAGTCATTCTTGCGTAAGAAGAATGAAAATCTCCAATATCTTCGGTCAGGCGTGAGTAAGACCACCAGAGCAGCAGCAGGAGCAGAAGCAGTCGTCGTCGTCGTCGTACATTCCAACAACTTTCCAAGTAGTCAGTCACACACACAGCTACTTGCTAAATATCTCACAGACATACCTTCTCCGCTTGTTATTATTCTTGCTTGCTATTATACCCAAAAAAACTAATGGAATTACAACCCTCCACATACACACAATATTATCACTGCTATATAAGACTATACCTTATTGGAATTATGCAAACCTGCCAACATTACTACCCCCGGAAAAGTTGCTGCTGGGGACGAGGACGACAACGACGGAGAGAGAAAACGCAACATGAACCAGTATACACGTTTATTTCACTCCGGCGTCGTTGTTGATTTCCTTGTGAATAGATTCTGGTTTCGAAATCACCTTTTGTTACATTACACGCTATACTGCTCCTATTACACTCTGGCACACACACACACATTCCATCAGAAAATGATCACACAAATTTCTATATTATTCATGGACGTAGAGACATTAGTGACGAGGTAGGAGTAGTAGTAGTTCGTAAAACGATAAAACCATTCGTGCTCACATTTCCTTCTGCCTTTTTTCTCTCTGAAACACGTCTATTAACGTTCTATTATGTGGGGATAATAATACTAATACCGATAATAATAATAATAATAATAATAAATGCCCTTTTCCTCCAACTTCCAAGTCTCTTTCTCTCCATTTTCTTTTCCTCCAACTTTCTCTTCTTTCGTGGATGTAGACAAGCGCGTGGAATGTGGGCATCCATGAAATTAGGCATATAAAACTCCATCATACACTCGTTCACACAAAGCCCACTAGTTACCTATTAGCCCTCACGTTTTTTCTCTTTTGGTGAGTGTGCTGACTCTCCGTTTCTCTCTCTCTCTCTCTCTCTCTCCTTCTCCCTCTGGAAAGTATAGGCACCTTTTCGCGTCCTCCCTGGTAATAATGCGATGGCATAGCTCGAGAACATGACTTTTATTAAACCAATTCCCAAGACAATTACCTACAAAATATTTCCTAATATTTTTCCTCCCCGAAATAACTTTCTTTTTGCTTTTCTCTTTCTCCTGTCGTCGTCCTCTTCCTTTTGGATCGATAAACATCCCAATTAGAGGAGCATTTTCTTCTTTCCAACTCTGGGGACATTTTCCTGACATTACTTATGCTCCAACAACTTAACTCTTGCAAATATCTCGCTCCATTCGTTCCTCTACACGCTCACAGCCCCAGCAACAACACAGTCAAGCGTGTGTAGTACAACCATTCTCTTCTTTCCTTTCAGCAATTTCTTCCTTTTTCCATGACACGAAAGAGAAAGAAGAAGAAAAAAATAGAGAAAAAAATCTCGTCAAGGAAAAAACTCAACTGGTGCTTCAGGCAAACCTCAGGAATAGCCAGTCATCAGTACACCCAAACAGCCAACAACTATCATCATCATCATCGTCACTGTGAAACGAAAGGCCTGAGCAAAGAAAGTTCTGTCCCTCCGTTTCCCCAAAAAAAGTTATTATGTCTTCGTAACCCCACATATCCCTCTCTTCTCCCTCCTGCTCCGCGTGCCACGCTATTTTCTCTTTTTTCTCTACCACAGCTCCCGTACAAATACCCCAAAAAAAGGAAACTTTTGGGTGCTATTGGGTGTCACGACGATTGAATCGATAGCTAATTGCTTATGTAAGACCTCTAATACTCCCCACCACTGCACTACCATCATCATCATCATCCGCCTTCTCATTTTCGTCGTCATAACCGATGAACTTACGCATATACACAGACAGCAATACTACTCCCACCCTCCAAATTTATTTATAACCACCGCGACTCAACTTTTCCCTTTGCTTTAATCCACGATGTGCATTAACTAGCTTTGTTATAACATATTTACTACTCGACATGCATGCCTGCGACTAGTTATGATCATCATCACCTCCTTCGTCACCCTCCATCCTTGAACTGGGTGTAGGTTGGTACGTGACTGTACAAGAATTATTTATGAATAATTTCCTCTCCCAACCAAACACTACAAAAAATTCGTTCAGTCTCTCTCTTTCTCTCGTCATTTTGTTCCTTCACCTCGTACTACCACTACCAGTAGACATTTTCTTTTCCAGTGCCATTTCCCCTTAATACCTGCTGTTTATGGTGTAGCTCCCGTTTTAACATACTTTCTTCTTGTATTACACTCCCAAGTACTCTCTCCCGAGAGGAAGGCATTTCAGGCTCCCCATAAAAGCACATCCTCTTCTCTCTTCCTTCCAGTTTAATACTTGTACGCTGTGATTCTTTTCCAATGATTTTATGACCCTTGTTTCCACATTCCTCTAAAAACCACCTATACCCTCTGCCTGTGAGCAAGCGCTCCTACTATTTTCCTATATTGACACCAAAAACCCCCGATAACACACACCCGTCCACTTGAGCCTATTACCCCTCCACTTACTCTCTCTCTCTCTTTCTAACCAACCATCCTCCATTTCTGTAGAAACTCGCCAGAAATTTGTACCCTCCCAAATATATTTATGCGTGAATGTGTGCATACCTATTGTGGAATTGATTGTGGCTGTCCACAAACTTTTCCTCTTTTTTTCTCTTTCTCTCTCCCTCTTCACTTTCCCCCCGGTTTTGCATACCAATCGCAATTACTCACTAGAGTGGCCCCACAGCTCCCGTAAAACGCGCATATGGTAAACGGTAATGGCAATACTTTGGAAAATGGTTGAAATAACCCGCGTGTGTGGTGAAGAAGAACACCAGGCTATTCTTGAACGAGCGCAAATGAATCTCATTTATTTTACTGCCTCCTATTTCTATTGTTATTACATCCACACTATATATATATTCATTATAAATATGGGCTTTTCTCTCCTCTCCACAAAACCACTCGTATACGGACACTCTGAATGCAACGACACCACAATAAGTGGTAAAAGAGTCCAGAGAAAACTCTCTCTCTTTCTCTCTTCCCCGTAAATCGTAATAGTTATAGGAATAGTTATCCACCGCCATTGCATTGTCTCCATTCAATACCGTCGTCTCTTCTTTCCCGCGTGCCTCCTACAAAACTACATCAATACACCACAACACTTGAAATTCCCCGAAAAAACTCACTCATTAAACCTCCAAAAAGTTAAATTATCCTGCTGCAAACGTGTACCTCGCTACACAGCTCCATACCCCTCTACCTATTAAGCTAGTACTTAAATTACCTCTAGAGCGCACGTACACTACACTCACACACGCGCTGGCTCTTACCAACAAAAAAACCTCCTTTTATACACAGATACCACTTGACATAAAAACCAGAGTAAATTACCACACCACCCGAGCAAAATGTACAAGCAGTGAGTATTGTGTTGCATGCAAGTGAGAAAAAAAGAAACGAGGACACAACTTACCCAGGTTTGGATTGGTGTAATCCCAGCTCTCCGAGTCATTCTTGTACACGTTCAACTTGGAGGGCTGTAAAAGAGAAAAAAGAACAACAACAAAAAATTAGAGATACGTTTGAAAATAGAGCGAGAATGGCAAAATAAAATGAAAATGTCGATTTAAATCTCTCTCTCTCTCTCTTTACTTTCTCCAATTTGCTTTCTATCTAATACCAGTAGCAACATCCCAGAATATTTTCCTCTGGTGTCCTTCCACATTTATTTTTGTTTTTTTTTGCCGAGAAAAAAAAAAGATCATCAACGTAACAGTAGTATATACTGACTATGCATTTCCCCTAAAATCGCAACAGCAGCAGTCTTAAAGCTGATGCTGCTGTTTCCCCTCTTTTGTTCTTTTTATCCAACTGGTAATACGGGAACAAACGGCAGTAAAAGTAGCAACAGTGACGACGACGATGTTCGTAGTTGTTGTGGCCCCGTCACGTTCACCAGGAAACAAGATGCAACTTGAAAATCAGGGATTACACTTGTGTTACTTTTTATTATATGGTCTCATTATTTTATCAAAGTAAATCCCTTCCACAAACAACACTTTTACCACACCGGGGCAAAGGCAACTCAACTCAGACACGCAGAGAGCAGGAGTAGTAGTAGCAGCAGCCGCGGTGATAGTCGTCGTGCTAACAGCTTAGCTTACAAAGTAGTTTCCTTTATTGTCAGTCAGCCCGTCTTTTTCCTTTTGCGGCCGCAGAGAAAGATGTGACTTGCAGACTGACGACGTCGACGACGACCAGGAGAGAGAGAGCTCAACAAGGGAGAAACTTTCCGGGGAAAATAAATACACGAATGTATCCATTTTCCGCAGAGAATCCACCAAACTTTGGGAATATCCTTCTAAGCAGCCCATAAATAGCCCCCCGTTAGTAGCACGTTCTCTGCCTCCCTTCCTTTTACTTAAAACTTGCCAAACTTGCAAATTTCTCTTGGCTGCGCCTCTTCTAACAACTCCTCTCAACCTGCCGTTTCGTCCTTGAAACGGAAAACGGAAACCGTTATCATCATCATCTTCATTTCATTAACATATACACCATTCCCTTGTACCCCAGCTGCCAGCAAATATCCTTCGACCACGCACACATTCATAAAGCTGCCATGCTTTCCGCATTTTGCCCATAATTTCCCTTAAAAACGAATATTACCTCGTTTTAGAGAGGCTTTCTCTCCTTCACTCACAACGAAGCCTCTTCATCCACCCAGGCATTATTAATGAAAAAGACAAAAGAGACACGGAAAGGGAATACATCGAGGTAAAGTGAGTAATTACACGACGTCGACTTTGACGACCACACCGTGATGATGATGGTAGTCAAGTGAAATGGAAAAAAAATTCTTTGTTCCTTCTCCGCTCTACTCTACTGTATATAATCAAACACGCTGTTCCACCAGGGAAAATTCAAAAGGCACTTGAATTACTCGTCGTCGTCATTCCTCCCGTGTACATGTGTTCCACTTTTTGATCGTAATAACACGAAACAAGTTCAGAGACACAGACACACAGAGAAAACATGTTCCTCATTTACATAAATACCACTACACAACAGACACACACACAAAACACCAGCCCCGCAATGGAGTACTGATGCGTAAGTGATCATAAATACAAAACGGTTTGGTTTCCGCCCAAACTGTAGCCAAAATGAAGGAAAAATACCTTCGTGAAGAGTTGGAATAATATTATACGCCCAAACTGTAGCCAAAATGAAGGAAAAATACCTTCGTGAAGAGTTGGAATATTATTTCGTATAACATGACAGCAGTCAGTGCACACACACAAAAACACACCAAAATATTTCCATTTTCTCCCTCTTGTTTATATTTGATACTCTCCCTGAAAATAGCCGTAGCAATCAGTCAATCCCGGAAAATTACCTGACAGATTGAATATTCTCTGCGGATAATTACAATTACAGCCCACCAATTTCGGGTACCATAACCTCCTTTTATTTGGCAGATGGTTGCCTTTCTCTCTCTCTCTCTCTCGTCCTTCAGAGAAAACAAACAACTCCCCTCATTCATATGCATGTTCCCCACCAATACAGTAAATATTACGTGGCTGATGCGATTCCAAAATATCATCCCGTAAAAAAACCCCCAAACGATCCAATCGTGAAACTCTATACAACCTCACACAAACACAACAACAGTGACAACGAAACAGATACCACAAACGAAGCGTCTTTTCCCCGAAGATACAATCACCGCCGGAAATTGGAAGCAAATCTGGTCGTAAATGCGAGTAAACCTCTCCTCCTCCCCATCATCCTATAAAATATTCTACCATCCACCAATTTTCCTCATTCTCGCCCAAAAAAACAAAAAAAATCCTCTCTGTCGTCCGCGTCCGCCAAACTGCCTTAACTAGAATTCCAGTTGTGTTGAAAAGCCACATTTTTCCCGTTTTGCATATTATTTCGTTCCCTCCCCTTCCCTGTGTATAGCAACAGCGCTGCCGTACGGTACAGATGGGTTGTAGTCACCCACGTAATGATGAGCCATCAATTTCTCCGCTTGGGATATTGCATATTGTGCACATCATATGTACGTGTACCTTCCTCTCCATTTATGGAGGTACCTACTCCATTTCTCCTGCCGTGATACTAATAATAATAATAATAATAATAATCACGATAGCAATAACTGCTGCGGTGGTAGTGGTTGTACTGTCACGAACCAAAAAGCAAAGTCGACTCTAGAGAAAGGAAGATATACAGACAGACAAGTACTAGCAGCAGCAGCAGCAGCCCCAGCAGTTCTGAGTAACAACAGCCCTCGCCATTTTTCCTCTCATTTCACTCCTAGTTTCCCTTCACTTACAACCAGTAATAATCATAATAATAATAATATCGAACAACGAACAGAACGACTCCGCGTCCTGACGATGATAATGATCATCATCACGGACGGTAACGGTAATACGTTGTGCTGCGCACATAAACCGAGAGAAAATTATCTACGCAGCGAGAGGAAAAGAAACAGATTGCAGTCCATGTACTTTTATCATGATTATTATCATCGTCGTCATCATCATCATCATCATCACCATCATCTGCACACATACAAATATACATATTCATTTCCCCATGTACCTTGTCTAGTAAGTATCATCAAACCGTGAAAAATGCCCATCATTCGATTCTCTCTGGCAAGTCTCCCGGCGCGTGTATACTCCTCAATCCAAGCAGATACATATATACACACACACACTCGCTCACAAGTCATGTGTAAGTGTGTGTACATATCATATTAACCTGAGTACCAAGTCAACTTTCTCTTCATCTGCCTATTTTCCCTTCCAACACTAGCATCAATCTCGTTTTTATGCTGGCATAAAAATGGGAGGAAACAGGGAATATTTTTTTCTGCTCCTGCTGCCAGTAGTATTCTTTCCCTATTATTTGCGCTTGCTTCACCAGAGAAAAATAATGCACATAAAAAAGGAGAAATGAAAACTCATAAAAACGTGGGCTAGGACTTACATCACAACCACCACCATTACTACCGGTGCTGCTTACTCTTCCCGCGTCAGTCAATAACGTCATAAAATATGGGAAGAGTTTTATTTACGCATAATGTGGCAGGAGAAATTGTGCTTTAAAAAGGACGCACTTATTGCTCAACGTGGGTTATGGGAATATATATACATATATATGAGCGCATTATCCGTTTCACAAGAACAAAAATAATATTCGTCTCCGCAGAATAGCTTAATGGCAATGGGCTTCTCAACAAGCAGCAATATAAAAAATACAGGGTGGGAGAAAAAAGAAAGCAGCGAGGAAAGTAAAACTCGTCAATATTTAAGCAAAACTCTTTCTTTTATTCTATCTTCCGGGGATAATACATAAATGTAATAAGGTCCGTGTGTGAGTAATAGGTAATAATAATAGGACCACCGAGAAAATTATAAAGTTGAAAGTATTGCTCAAGAGAGGAATTACATTCATCTCGGGCTTGCAGAACGTACAGACCTTCTACAGTTAGTATGCATATTATTTTTGGTACAATGAACAAGAGAAAATAACATGCTCTCTCTCTCTCTTTTCTGAGAGAGAAAAAAAAGTTTGAGAGAATAAAAGGAAAAGAGAAAAGGGGGAAAACTTATTGTATTTTGTTAGAGCCCAGCTGAAGGTTTTCTTTCTTCTCCCTTCTTGGACAATAATACAACACAATACCAGTTCCAACAGCCCCAGTCACACATGAAGACTTCAAAGTTGTAAATAGAAATCGCGAAAATGTAGCCAAACGCCTAGCACACACACACACATACACACTACGACAACACTAGTTATATACAAAGAAAGGAAGACAAAACTTTTTTCATTTTCCCCGTCCCAGAAAAAGCGTACACGTAACAAAATCGAGAAAAAGCTGAAAGAAAAGAAAAATCGTTCTCCCGAAAAAAAAGATGGAAGCCCGGAAAATAAGAACAGCCACATTTGCATTAACCTGACACAACATACAAGACTATAGTCTCTCTCTCTCTATACGCACCAATTCCCCTTGTCTGTCAGCGTCGTCAGGATAAGGTAGCCGGAAAAATGAAATCTATAAAAGACATGCACTCTTCCGTACCTACATGCACTTATAAGATCACAAACACACACAGAGAAAAAAAAGTATTAAATTCATACGTTTTCTCTGTTGCTAACTGAAAGGACCACACACACAGACACAACAGCTCTTTTTTCTCTCTGGAGAGACAGAAAGAAAAGCAGACGACTATGAGCACACACCACACCGAGTAAAAGATATTAGCATGCAAATAGAAATATGTATATGACGTGTGTGAGGTCTTTCTCCACTTCTCTCTTCACTACCATTCTGTATGTCTCTACACTCCAATCCGGGGTTTTCTGCTACAGCAAATGCCCCATTTATACAACATCTCCCGTTTTTCTCCCTCTCCTTCTCATTTTTTACCTTTATTTTTTCTCTTCTACTATCACTTGCTTCGTCCTTTATCCAAGAATAAGAGCAACAACAGGGGTATACAGGGAGGATACATTTTTATGACGCGCGTTTTTTCCAGTTCTGCTGCTCCTGCCAAGAGCGACAGTAAAGAGGAGATGTATGTCTGCTCTTGTGTTAAATATGAGAGAAATCCGCACATGCATCAATCCTTCATATCTCTCGTTCACTCTCCAGCCTCACTGTTGCCTTTTCGAAATAAAAGCGCCGCAGCACACAAGAAAACTTCATATCTCTCGTTCACTCTCCAGCCTGCCCGTTGCCTTTTCGAAATAAAAGCGCCGCAGCACACAAGAAACTTATAGCCGCGTACATAATAGTAATATGAAGACGTCTCATCATTTTTCTTTCTTTCTCTCTCTCTCTCTCTCCCTTAACTTTTGATGCATATTTATTTTCCGGTGTGTCGTATCCTCCATAAACATACATACATATCCCTCCCTCCCTCCACACACATTGCCGTTTCTCGTAGGAATCTGCAGCACACATAAAAATAGGCGAACAAGCGCAGTACAATTTTAAGAGATAAGCCGTACACATACACACAGAGGGAATTCTCCTTAAGCTGGCTTCCCTCCCACACCCACACACAAACACATGACATATCATCCGCTCAACTGGGCGCGCTAAGAAGACATGATAATACATTATTACGCTTCAATTTAACTTTATCCTCGGCTCTTCATGAATTTTGCGGAGCCTACCTACTAGCACATACACACACCACACACACACATTACGAGCGTCATACTCAAATAAGTTGAGAGTTTGTTTTTAAACGAGGGCGACAGGCTAACAGAGAGAAGAGGAAGACAGACACACAGACAGACAAACATACTGATCGCATAAACTACTTTAGCATTAAAATGCTCTTCGTAGTTAATAAGTTGAGAGTTTGTTTTTAAACGAGGGCGACAGGCTAACAGAGAGAAGAGGAAGATAGAACACCATATAACCTTGAGTTAAGCATCCAGTCATCCTCATCACCGTTGCCGTTTTCTTCTGCAGTGTACCTCTTCTGCGTATCATGTACCCGACATTATAAGAGAGAGACCCGCTCAAAAATAAACTCATCATCATCATCTTTTCTCTTCTTGCACGACACAGACACACAAAAACCGGAGATGGGCCCATCAATCCTCCTTTACTCTGCCCCGCGAGTACCCAAATTTTATACTTCTGCTGCCAGAGCAACCACCGCATCATCAGCAGCTCAGCTGCCTGTCATAATACTCTCCAACGGCACATAAGAGAAGATTTTCCCGGGGAAATACTGCAACAACGAGGAGTATTGATATTACTGGTGACGGTACTACAACGGAAGCACTGCAGCAGCAGCAGCGGTGTTCAAAAACCCGGCATGTCGTACAGCGTATATGGAAGGTATACATTTTTTCTCCTCATCCCCATTAATAATGTTGATGCAAGAGAGAGAGAGGGAGAAGTGAAGAAAAGGAGAATTCACAAAAGAACAATTTTTTTCTCTCCCGATTTTCCTCTACAGCTTCATTCCCCAAAACTGCTCACATGGTGAAGCTTCTGGTAAGCAAATTTTATCCTCAAAGTAGTACCATTTCAAACGTCTCCGGAGAGGGAGTGTGGGAACGCAGCTCATCAATCCTTTCTTGCATCAACATCGTCGTCATCGTCATCATATCCTCCCCGGGTAATAAAAAACAGCCGAGACTGACACGGCAAAAAGACAACAATGAAAGCCCAAGATGAAGGAGAAGAAGCGTAAACACGGAAAGATGATCATCCCACTTGTTTCCCTCACTTCACCCATGTCGCGCTTCTAATCATTCCCACACATTTTTCAATTGAACTCTTCATATTTTATGCGGCTCTCCCGCCTAATAAAAAGTTTATACATTTCCCCCCATAACACCCTCCATAAACACACCATTTTCTTAAAATATTTATACCCCCACCACCACTCCAAACTCGCCTGGTTTATCGAGAGAAAAAGAGAAAAAGAAAGTAGACACGGCAAGAAAAACGGTCTTCTCCCGTGAACTTTGCCATTTTAATCTGCGCCCAGCTCTCCTAACATCGCTACATAAATACGGAAAAGCTTATTCCACCAAGTTTTCGATTTCTTTCCAATAGTCAGGAGAAAACTTGGGATGTGTGGATTTGGATAGCGAGAGTGAAAGCAAAAGAAATAAAGTGCACTATCATCATCATTATCGTCATTCTTCAACTAAAAGCCTGTTGTAATAGAAACGCACAAGCAAACACTCACACACGCGGAGGGACTTCCTAGTAAATACATTATATATTATTTATCTCCTTCCACCAACATCTCTGTTCCTTTCCTCCACCGTGCCAACACACATCCACATATTTTACTCTCACAGAGTCATGAAGAGTGTATATAGTGACTTAGTAGAACACGGGGAAACTGCGTGTGTCTTTCGGAAATGTGACTGTATCCAGTTGAATGCAAGCAATAAATGCATTTCGACTCCAACCTCCCCCCATTATTACGGCCTTTCTGTGATACTG
Source organism: Callyntrura sp. NNG-2020 (assembly GCA_027744055.1). Taxonomy (NCBI): domain Eukaryota; kingdom Metazoa; phylum Arthropoda; class Collembola; order Entomobryomorpha; family Paronellidae; genus Callyntrura; species Callyntrura sp. NNG-2020. The sequence goes on from JAHZNE010005485.1 coordinate 23,932, forward strand.
CCGAAAGGAAGGAAATAGAGAAAGAGAAAAATGGAAATATGTTTCTGTGTGTTTGGTCGTGGTATTGAATAGAAACAGTGTTCCTCTCCTTCTCTCTCTTCCTCATACTCACTTTCCCGACTTTTCTCTCTCGTAATACTACTCCCAACAGAGCGGAGGTACGGCATTACAGCAAGTTTCACTAGAGCTTGTGCTACTACTACTGCACTGCATCGTAACACATAGTTAGAGAGAGAGAGAGAGAGCGAGAGGCAGCGATATTACAAAAGTTTTTACATTGCACGCGTCTATGCTTGTGCTTAAGACTCCCAAGAAGAAAATTTTTCTCTTCTTTTTCCATTATACCTCCACCACTCCTTGCTGTAGAGTAGATAGCTATTCTCCCGTAAACGTATTAGGTATGCACGTACGTTTTTACCATAAGACGTGCATGTATGTCCCAACATGTACATGTATAAAAGAGAGCTAAAGCTCTCCGTGAGGTAAGAATGAGAGAGAAACTTGAATAAAGAAAAAGAGAAGAAGAGTGCGAGAAACGGCGAGAGTGAGAGAGAAAGAGGCTCCCGCATGCCCCAACATCCTGTCAAGTAATCGATAAACCTGCCTCCCTAATCTTCCAGTTTTGTACTTCCATTACTGCTCCTACTACCACCACCATCACCACCACTTCTACTACTACTTTTACACCTGTTCTGAAAATCCTTAAATTTCATTCTCTCTCTCTCTCTTTCTGCTCCGTGTACACGTTCTCGCCCTACAACAATACCAATGTATCACCCAGCAGCACATAGCTCTGCTTATAATCCGTGCAAACTACAAACCTTCTCTTCTCCACCAGATATGCCTCCATAAAAACTCCATTTTCCCTTTCAACTCTTTCTCCCAAATAAACCCCGAATATGCATGTTGAGCGCGGAGGTAGTCTCGCAAACTACCTATGTGAATTCCTTCCTAAAAACTTTCTATTTTTCTACCACGACGACACACTTTCCAACCCGTTTTTCTCGTTTCCTGTCATCTCCTACAATCACGCACACATACACACACACACACACACCAACTCCCGATTCAAATTACAGCAGCGTACATTATTCCCATACTGTCGCCTTGTCAAACTCGAAACATACAGCATTATTCATCCTCCCCCGCATCACACTACACTTGAGGTCGTACAATAGAAAACACATAAACTTCCAAGCAGTCACTCAGCCATACTTGTTTTACACCCAGAAAAATATCCCCAATCCTGAGCGATACCTCCTGGTCCCATTTCCTCTCAACACAATACCTCCTTTACGTCTTCTATCCTCCTTTCTGTTTCTCCTTCAGAGTCCCTATTTGTAAATACGAACAACACGTCACCCGCATTCCATCACCTTTTTCTCCTGTTTGATCTTATATCATTAATGCCATCGTCGTCATCTTTCTCCTCCCCAGCGCCTTCTCAAAATATCACCTTACGAGCTTTAATATTTTTTTCAAACGACCACCTCCCAATACCATGCTTCCAAGAAGTAAAAAGTAAAACTGGTATCTATCTACCCACCTCAAAGGAGGACAAGGTAGCACAATGTGCCATAGTAATATTACTACCTCCTCAAAATGGTATTCTTATTTTTCTCCACGTCCCTCTACATAAAGCAGGAAGGTAGGCATAAAAAGGGCGTAAAAAGATATCCCTTTTTATTCTCATCATTACTGCATATCATATGCCATGTACAACGACGACAGGGGCAATAATATCCGGTGAAGCGAAACACATTTTTTCTGCTTCACTTTCATCTATACTCACATATTCCACCTTTCTTTTCGCCTCTTCGGTTTTTTTTCTTCTTGGGATGACTGCTTAACTCAAAAATGGGAAAGGGGGTTGGTGTATACCAGTTAAACATGTACGCATGTTACTTGCCATTATTATTAGACATTCCCAACCAAAAGGGAAATAACCGTAAAAAAGCCTAGTCATAATCATTTTGTGTATAACACCGCACACACACCAACCCATATTTCATACCAGCTTAATGGCAAAGGGACACCAGCAGCAGCGGCATGCCCCACTACTAACTGCTACCTCTACTGCAACCGTTACACTCCTTTTTTGTTGGATGCTTCCATAATGACCGCCGTTATAGCTTGTAAGCCTCTCTCTCTCTCTCTCTCTCTCCACAAGTGCCTGAAAGTCTGGCGGAGAAAATAAATAAAAAACTGTAGAGAAAGCAGTTAAAGATGGTGATACGGATAAGAAATTAAGACACTTTCTAATGGTGGCAGAATACACCGCACCAATTCTGCCATTAGAGTTCCTGTGTCAAAATGGAGAAAGAAATTTGCTGTTGTCAGCTGTTCCTGTTTGTTGCTAGCTCATCACCAGCATATCCTCCTCCTCTTCTATCTTTTTCCTGTCCGTCATCAATATCACTTTTGAGTAGTAAAAAAAGAAGAGAGAGGGAGAGAATGAGAGTGGGTGAGCAAATAAGAGACAAGCAACGAACAAATGAATCACAAGCTGATTTACAGTTACAGGAGAGAGAGAGAGAGAGGAAAAGAAAATTACTTTTTTTCCTTCGCTTTCTCTACTCTCTCTCTCTCTCTGGAATCTTCATCTATATCTAGAAACAGAGAATACTTTTTCCATGATTGACGAGCAAATTATTGAAGAAAAAAGGAAAAGTTATGATGTTGATTTATAATCGGAGTGTAGCCACATCTCCCAAACGGAATTCAAACACGACAGCAGTCGTGGGACTAGAAGCAGAAGAGGAGTAACAGTAGATAAATATCTGGTGGCAATAATGAACCAAACTACCCATCTTATCCCTATATTACATATTACGCCACATTTCATGTGTATCGGCGTACAAAAAAGGAAAAGCGAGTTTATAAAACTTGAAACAGCATATATCTTGGATAGACTCTCCATCTCCAACCTACAAAACGGCCAAGAAAAACTTTTTCACATCTTCTCTCTCTCTCTATCCCTATCTCTCTTCTCACTTTAGTCTTTGGAACAACTAGGTTGTAAAACGATGAAAAGCCTGCTCAAATTCACTTTTCCGCGTTTTTGGGCGAATGTCAAGTAACTGACTCTACACAAGTGGAAATGCTACTGAGAGAGAGAGAGCAAAAAAAATAAAAAAAGATTCACGATTGCCTGGCACGAAGAAAGAAGCTAGCACGCCACTCTGCACCAGGAGAGAGTTTTATCCTTTCATTTTTTCTCAGATATGATATGATACATTGGAGAGGCAGCAAAGTGCATACCTATAGACCGTCATCTTTATACAGAGAGGGTGATGATGATGATGATAATGATGCCACTACATCTATATAGCTACCAGCATAAAACCCATCTGCCCACTTTCTCCGTTCTCTGGAGAGCAAAAAACGAGATAAGAAACAAGAAGCGCGTGTCAGTAAGCGAGAAAATAGTCTCGATAAAAATGCCCCCGTATAACTGACGTATTACCCGGGAAGAAACAAAAAAAGAGAGCGGATTCTTCCTCCTTTTTATTTTTTGAACAGCTTATTGTTCCCCGTACATTGTGTCTAGTAGCGCCAGCAATAAATTTGATAGCGTGTACATTTTCTTTTCAAGGAAATATGTGTAAGCAGAGCAAAGTCGACGTGCTCATCACTTTTACAGCCGCTTTTTAACGATTCTTATTCTCTTCCAGTCAAAATGCAACAAGAAGGCGTGTAGAGGTACAAGTGGATAAAGCTCTGCGCGGCAGCAGCGAAGGAAGATCTCTATCATCATCAACATCGTCATCTTCATCATGATAAGCTTCCTCGTCGTTGTACGTAGTAATATGTACTCCCTCCCGAAAACACAGAAGGACCCCCTTCCATCCCCAGTCATCTAATGACTTCACGTCACCAAAATAAATGGAAAACGGTTAGTAGAAAATTCTAGAGAGTTACAGAGAAAAGTAAAAACGACGTCGTCGAACACTTTCTTCATTGTCGTCGTCATCGTCATCGCCACCATCACCATCATCATCAAAATGTTGTAGTCATTTTCTCTCCTGTGAGCTCTTTCTCATTTGTTGGTCTTTCACAAAGTTATTGGCCTTTCTCTCTCTCCCGAAACGAACAACCAACCAGGTTACAAAACAAAAACAACGAGACCCAAATACAGCGACGAGGTTGTGCCCAATATACTTGAAATACTCGCAAGCACCAGTCATTATTATTATAGTTGATGTGGAGGAGAAAAGAGAGAAAAAAGTTAACAAACTGAGAGGAAAACTTGAGGCGACACAGAGGAATGTGAAAGTTTCATGAGGGAGAAGTGCAGATGAGTGGCAGGAGCATCAAGCCGGAGTAATACAACTAGCCAGAAAGGATGTGTGAGCGAACGTGTGTGTGTGTGTTCGTTGTCGGTGGGTAAAGAGAAGAAACTGCAGATCGAGAGAGAGAGAGCAAAGTGTAACAACAAAGCAGCACTGGCAACAAAAACATGGACCAAGGAGCAAATGGTAGACACAGTGTATTTTCCCCACAATCAAGTAGGTACGTGTCTCTCTGTGTGTGGGGAAGCATTTATTTTCCTTCTGTGTAGCTTCTGTTGTACACCAAAACTAACAGCCGGAACAGTTGTGTCGACTCCACACACACACACACACCGACCAACGAGAAGGAAAAAGAGATCTGTACAAAGGATAACGGAAAAACGGGTGAGAGTCGAAACCCAGCCAAATGGCAGCTGTTATATGCACTAATAATGACAGAATGGTGTGTGTCACTTAGACATGTATATATAAAGAGGAAAGCTGTTCCAGGCAAAACTTACTCTTTTGGTTGAGGTAAAGAGGGAGAGAGAGAGAGAGAGAGAATGAAAGAGCCAAAGACCAAAAACTGAACGGGAAACCCAATCCGAACCATAATAATAATAACAACAATATGTAGACCCGAGGAGAAAGAATGATAAAATACACACGTAATTTCACTCTCTGTAATTTCCTCTTTTATATACAAAATCCACAGAGAAAGAGAGAGAGAAAGTGCGGCTCACTGCCTGTGTGACACCATTACTTTTGTGTACTTTTTCGCAAAAAAATGAGGTTTCACTTCTGAAAAATAATAACAGGTTGTCTCTCTCTCTCTCCTACTGCGCAATATAAAAAATGGTGCCTATATGTTTTACCTCCTTTTCCCGCACAACTTCATGCATAATACGGTCAGATCCATTTCCGCACAAAATGTCTTCATTTCTCAACAATACAAAAAAGGGGGAGAAAAAAGACCTGTCCAAAAAATATGCCTATCTAATAATATCCCCCCTACACATTTTGCAAACTCAGAAGGAGCGTAGTTTTATAATAACATGCATAAAATATTGGAAAAACGAAAAAGAAAAATATTCTCGGGAAATCCAACACTCGTAGGAGTAGTCACACACACACACACAGACACGGGTACTCTTGTCACCGGATTGAGAGAAAAGTAAAATAGAAACTCATTCGATATTATGATGATGTAAAAGGACAGAAAATGAACATTTTTGTCTATGAAATAAGATAACTTTAGTATGTATGAGCTCTCCTTTCTCTCTCTTTTTAGCTTCAAACAAAATATTACGTTGTATTACTACGTGTGTGCGTGTACAAATAGAAAGGATCTGTCGCTCTCTTTTCCTCTCTTCTTCTTTTACAAACATGATGATGATATTGATGATGAACAAAAAAGTAAAATTGGGAACAAGCAGACAAAAAACGAAAGAACAAAGTTGGAAACTGCTTGTGTATGTGTGTGTGTGTGTACATGTGATCTCGTCGTTTCCTCTTTTTTCCTCTCGGTTCACGTTCCTATCATTCCATACAAAACGACGACATGAAATTCCATATTTTCTTTCCGTTTGTGTAGAAATGAGCAGGGGCGCTCCAGAAAAAAAAATCAAAACGAAGATGAAGGAAATGATCACGATGACAACGACGACGACGGAGATGAGAAAAAAAAACTTGAAAATGTTTCGATTACGACTCCTACTCAGATATTGTATGTGGGTGTGTGTTTTGCTTTCTCAACTCCAAACGCTGCTTTCTCTCAACTAGAACCAAATCCGACCAGAAAAACCAAAACCCAGAAGAAGAAGAAGAAGAATTTCGAAGAGGAAGAACAACATAATAGATACACAGATGTATGTAGGATGAAGACGACGACTACGACGACGATGATAACAAAGATGATATAACTTACACAAGAGAAAGTATTTCGGCTGTTCTCTCCCTCTCTCCAGACCAATATAACCGACACACAAAGTATATTTATTTTCTTACTGCCTTCTCTCTCCATTTCCAATATTCACGCCACATCAGAAATATGGATAAAGAAAACGACCACGAATAAGCAGCAAAAGGAACTCCACATTTTTTCGCCCTCTTTGCTCATCCTAACTTTTCCTTGTGGCAATATAGTATGTATTGGAATGTATGTGTTCTCTCCTATATGTCTTTCACTATACCGGTGCTTATTTATTTTCTCTATAACCCCACTATCTCTTTCTCTCTCTCAGGGTTGTCGTTTTCTTCAGAAATCCCTATACATCGAAACTCTTCCTTTTTTCCACCACTACTACTGCTTTTTGCTTGCTAGCCCCACCACCACTACCGCCACCACACTAGTAAACTAGCAGTGTGGCACTGCTGTTGCAGGTATTGATTTTTCTATAGAAGGACAGAAGGGCACCTTCTGTGGCAGCAGGAGCACGGACTATCAACCCCATTCTTATGAAAGCTCTGCCAGAACTTTTGATATTATAGACACCCGGACAAGATATACAATCTATCAGGGAATACATCCAATAAAGAGCTTCAAGATGTACATAATAATATTGCACACAGATGTGCTTTTTCTCCGCATTCGTTTCTCCCTCGAACATACACACACACACTCCACTTCTTCAAAATCTCTCTTTTCCTCTCTTGCCTTACAATATTTTCATCCGAGAAACCCACACACATACACACACTTTCTCATTCTCCTCATCTTTTCCTCTCTCTCTTCCCTCAAATCTTAAAGTATAAATATTTCTCTCTCTCTCTTCCCTTCAACCCCATTCCAATGCCTGAAAATCCTCCTCCTTTTTACCATCCGTCGTGCCATTGCCAATTGCACCAGTGACGTTTGTATACGTGTACCTACATGTGTGTATGTGTGTCTCTGTCCTTTTCCCCTTTGCTGCTTTCATCTTTTCGCTTGAATGCTTTTCCTGCTACTACACAAAAGTCATACATACAAGACCAACTTGAATACCAATATGAATCTCTCTCTCTCTTTCTGTATCTTTTCTCTCTAGCCATCATCTATCTGTTCATTTTCTCCTTCCTTCCACTACACTGAATCCGCACACAATATACCCCGTGAAACATGCTTTTCCTCACCATCACCATACTTTACTCCGCCACCACCATAAACCAGAGCGAACAGTCAGCCCAATTTACGAGAGCTGCAGTAGTAATACCCCTGTTTTCACCAAAACCGTATATACACAAACCAGACTCCACACAATATGCAATATCTCTCTCCAATACGGTGCTATATCCTGTTGTTTGCACAGATTTATGCTTGTGAATTCATTCATTCATTTAGCTCCTTTTGCGCTGGAGTTCACACGAAACATGAGAATCATCGTCGTCATCATTCTTCACATATATCGTCATTGTGTACACACACACACACATGCACTAAATTTCTAGTAAATAGTTGATACATTTATGGAGCTTATGTTTCTCTGGAATGTTTTCTCCACACAGTTCTTCCTTTAGGTACTTCGTATCCGTTCATTATCATGATCTCTCTCTCTCTCTCTCTCTCTCTCTCTCTGTCTGTGCGTATCATTCCAATGTTCCAGTGATCACCCCAACACACCCGTCCACACATACCTCTCTACCCGCCAAGAAAGTTAAGCTTTCCACTCCCTCCCCCCTCCCAGCCCTGAAACGAACGGCGAACGATGAGTTTACGGATTTTTAGCTTTGATGTTCGATCAAGTGAAATGCGAATAGGTGCTTCATCATCGCCATTGTAGCCGCTGCCCGGTCGCCGTTTTTACAACTTTCATCAAAGTCATTCGACGGATCATTCCATTTCATGCTGTCTACATTAAATAACCGATGACCAGTCCAGCAGTCCAAGGAAAAGCCAGATAACCCGCAGTGTACCGCGTTCGCGGATGTCTTTCTCTCTTCAGCAAACCGACAATGTTATGTGTGGCCCGCTATTCAACCACAATATTTACTGGCATGAGCACACACACACACAACACACATGGGTACGTATGCACAGAGACTACCACACACAGACACATCAAGTGAGAAACAGAGGGTGGGTATGTATCGAATATCCCATTCTCGCCAGTTGCTCCATCCCATAATCATCTTCATCATCATTCCGAAAATCATCTCTCCCATTTTTTGTGTCTTCCTTTCTACTTCTCCTGCATTGCTAAACATCTCACGATTCCCTAGGATGTTCC
>JAHZNE010005486.1:0-10024 GCA_027744055.1 Callyntrura sp. NNG-2020
GGTAGTAGAAATTAAATTACTCGCTGCTGTTTACATATTTATTTTAAATTTTTATCCGTTGATTTTTTCATTTGATTTGAATTTTACAAACAAAGAACTAAAATGTGTTTTTATAAAATTGGTTAGAACGGTGTCTGCGATTAAAATGAAAGTTGAAAAATATACCACTATCTCTAGTTTTTTTTATCAGTATTTCTGTAATTCTCTAAATTATTCAGTATTTTTGCTCTTGTAAGGACTGGCTTTCGTTTAAATTGAGAATAAAAACAGTCTACTCTGAAAACAAGTTGTATCATCGTATTGTAAAAATAAATGTAAAAAACTTAAAAGTACTACCACATTTTGTAAAATGTACATTTTGCCAAATTAAATTAAAAGAAAAATACGAAAATACTAAAAATATAAGCAATGTACATGAGGATGTAACCATTTTGAGGTACCACCAATGGCACATAGTTTTAATACTTTTCTGACATATATACATTCCATAAGTTACAGTTTTATGCTTTGGTGAACTTTTGTAGGAAATAATATTTATTTAAAGCTTTTCTTTACTTATTTATTATCGATTTAAGACATTCTAATAACTTCCTTAATAAAGCCTTGTTTTCCTTCCAGAGAAGGGCAATCATTTAAGGACACAGAGTGAATACATTTCTACTACGACTTACGACTACGAATAGAGCAGTACAAAACAGGTAGACAGATGAACACATTTTCTGCAGATTATAATTCGCCATAATTCATAATTCTTGATTTAAAACTAAACAGTTCCCTTTCTCATTCAACTTTTTTTCTATCGCAAAGTTTAAATTGGTGGAAACATTCATATTTAAAAAAAAGCTTTAACAAAGTTTTCTAGTACTCTCAGCAGCGATAAAATATAATTTAGTTTATGCCCACAAGACAAGTGGAAGAACAAAGAAAATTGGGTATTACTTGTGTCGTAGATAGATCAGCATGTTGAGTGACAGATATTTCAAAATACTAAACTTTCAGCAAAAAACGGCTTACTGGTTGAACGCAACTCCATTTCGGTGGTGCGCTGCAGAGAGACGACTGTACGTGACTCCATTAAGCTATTTCAAGTATGTGTGCCATTGCTTTGTTTTGGCGTGTTACACAATATTTCTTGTAGTACAACTAATCCGATACAAGCAAATGGGTTTGTATAAGGAGTTTTCTTACTACTACCTTTACGCTCTTACCATCTGTGGAGTGTTTAATCTCATAGCGGGTTACCCCTTTCTCCGGCGACCAAAACTGGGTGCTGCTTTCATGACCGAGCTATGGCGATTTCTAGATAAAATCCAAGGTAACTATACACCTATAATTTTAATCAAAATGTAATGAGATACGGCTCATGGCAAATTTGTTCGACTGTGCTGATCAAACAAAACTTCAAGCGTATTTAATACTACAAGTTTGATGTGAATGACATAGAAAGACAACAAGACTGGAAGGTCAATTAATAACAGGATAATTAAATGTAAATAATTTGATTTACCCCAAAAATTTATATAATAGCCGACTTCATGCCCTCCTTTGAGAAGAACCGAGTTAAGTCGAACATCATGTTTGATCTGCTCATTTTGTGGGGTGTCGTGAGTGCTCCTATGTGTGCCGTCTTCATCAGCTGCCACTACATATTCTTCTATGATTGGCCTTGCTACTTGAACTCTGTGGTGCCGACGGCCTACCTGACATGGCATGTAATTTTGTTGAATGGATTCTGGGTGTTTCAAGGGATGCAAACATGCTGGGCCGGTCTTCTCAATCAAGGTATATGTATCTTCACTTACGGCTGGTACAATTGGCACATCAGCCATGAATTCTACTGCTTTCCTGACGAAGTCGGTGGACCTTCCAATGTGAGAGCAAGACAAGTGTGGCGTCGTCAAAAGGCACTCGCAAGGTTTCGTTATTTTTCAGAGTTTCCTCAAAGATACCGACAATATCAAGTTTTACACGTCAACTTTTTGGGAGTTTTCTCGTCAATGATCATACCGATTCAGGTGGCTATTCTAAATTTGGGTATATTTTGCAATTGTTCTTTAATTAAGTACAGAAAGATTTTGACTTTTGCCAATGTGGCTATTTTGCTAATTTGGTCCGTGGGAGGAATAGTAGCTATGTTGATAGCTCTAAGATTTGCTGGTGTCATGTATGTCAAAAGCATAAAATGCTTGGGTACAATAAAAAATAAGGATTGGGGCTCAAAGAAAAATAATAAAGTAATGGGTATGTTTTCTAGGTCATGCATGCCAACCTGTTATGGATACGGGAGAATGTACGTTATAAAAAAGTTGACTACTTTCAATTTCATTAAAGACATGACACGCGGCACTTTCCGAGTTTTATTGACGCTCCTTAAAAATAACTAGAAGATTGTTTTATTGTTTGCTAGATACTAATTCTTGAAATTTGCAAACTTGAGAGCAAAGACAAAACTTCCAATTAGTCTCAGCTATGTTTCAATTCGGAAAACAGAATTTCAGAAGACGTACAGATCAACACACAGACAGTGTAAGGGAGACGGTTTCAGTTTCTAAAGTTTCTAAATAGCATAATTCAGTGTTACATTTGGGCATTACACTGCCCAAATGTCTGTCTGCCTGTCTATGTCTTGCGCTTCATGTTTGTTATGTAATGGTTATATTTAAATACAGATTTCTTTTTAATATTTATTTCGCGTATGACGAGTTAAATATGGAAACCCTTCTGGAGCTATAATTCTTTCCACATTGATTTATAAAGACTAATTAATCCTTACAAATTATTTGCTACTCGTTTGTGGCTACAAATGACGTCTAGTTGTTCAATTGAGCAACGCTTACATTATATTTTATTGATATGATATAGTATATCATTTCTTACACCACAATGGCAAGTATTTCCTTTATCTTTTAATGTATAGTGTATGTAGTAATATATAAAGTAATGCGTATGACTTTAAACTATTATTACTTTAGCTTACATAATAATACAGATGTGGTTTTGTGTGCAGTGTTTTCTAATGATAATTTTTGTTGTAGCATTTGTGGCTACTTTGATTCTGCATTCTACTGTATAAATTGAACTTATTTCTTTTTTTAAAAATGTCTATATCAGCACACGCACGGCATTGTGTATAATACCTAATGTGCTAACATGTTTAGGACAAACTTGAATACCAATTTAAATTAGCCCATCACATAAATTTACTTGTCACATTTTAAACATATACATATTTTAAAGCCCTTAAGCACCAATTTGATCTAAAAACGTTATATGTAATATATCTTATAATATCGTTGAATAAATTATAATGCTCGATAAATGTGCTAACCATAACTTTTGATTAACACTTCGGATTTGAGACGTTCCCATTCCTAGTCACTAGCAACCTGTTATGTAGAAATAAAGGTAAGTCCAACTAATTATATTTCACCGGCCAAGAAAATATGTGCGGATGCTCATCTTTTCTGATGCAATAATGATGACATGGTATAAAAAACTGCAAAAGTAGTATACGTAAATTTATTCGCAATGTTAAAACATCGCGATTTGTAGCAGTATTTTGCGATTTACATTCGTGCTAGCCATGCCTGCTTAGTTAGAATTACCAGACTTGTCATTTGATCATTCATGTGGTTTTGAACATTTAAAACAGTCAAATTTTCAAAATTGTTTCCCAGTCTAAAATTAATTTTGACACTCTGACATGACTCACAAACCCTTGTCAATCACGTCATGCTTCGCTTACCGGTTATAACACCAGCTACATTTGTTAGTACCTCCCATGCCGTATCGTATACGTAGCACACACTTTCAAACATTAGAGATCACGCACATTCACCTTTGGGTGTTCAAGTGTTCAATATTCTAACGACTGCTCATAAATGCAGAGAGAGTTTGCATTTATAAATGAGTTCTCCGAAGAGAAGATGCGGCGAAGTTACTAAAAAAACTGTAAATATCAAGCGTCGATTTCAGTGTAGCCAAATGGAAAACATCATTAAGAATTAAGAATAGTAGCGGCCTGTGTCAACTCCAATGTGGTACACTACAATGTTCCTAAATAAACGATCTAGATATATATAGGTAGTATATCTAGATAGGTTAATTCTTCACAGTATGAGAAAGGCAGTGTTTAAAAATTCTAACCAACGTACAACCTATAATTTTATAAACTGGCCGGTAAATAAAAGATAGTTATCATCAGCAAAATGTCACAAACAACACCTAGCACTTATTGAACAAAGCAAAGTAATATTTTTTAAGAGATCTTGTCCATCTTTATCATGTACGGACTGGGTTTAAACATATTGCCCGTGAGTATGTTAAGCCTGGCAGAATTAAACTTTTAATAGTTCGACAGGAACGATAAACTAAAATGGGGTTATCAACTACAATAGTTGAGCTCATTTTTGGCAGCATTGTAGTATGAACCTTGCAATATTGGCTGCAGCACACTTTCAAACACATAAACGTGAGAACGACGCATTTAAGAGCCGGCCTTAATTTCTGATAGTGAATATTCTAAATGCCAGTTTCTTGCCATCATCGTTTCACTGTGCTCCTTTGACTAGTACTGGTCTGAAGTTCTTATGTTCACATAAATGATAAAATAGTTAGCAATCATCAGCAATACCAGCACATAAATATAGTGTGCTACTACACTCCAACCCGAGTTTACATTGGTAAGATTTCTATAATTTAATTACATTTGTACTCTTGAACTTGTACTTGAACACTGAAAAACTACAAAATAATATATTAAGGATTCTAAATCACTCGTACGCAAAGTAAACGTTACTGCAGATAATAATTTGCATGAGTGATACGTCAATTTATAGAAAAGTTCTGGGAAGTTTCAACGAAACAGAGAGCATCGCTTGTTCACAAAAATGTAACAACTAGAACCTACGTAGCAAAAACAATAGAGAGTACTTGATTACTGTAAGTCTTTTTAGGCTTGTACTTAATCTGTATTGGAAACAAACTATCTCTAAACTATAAATAACAAAGATACAAGAACTGAAATAATCCCCACTTTTTATAAACTATTACCCTCTGCCTTCCATGATGATTTTTTCAAGAAAGGACGGACTGATGTATCCGCCATGTCGGACGTCATTTCATACAATCGATAAGTTTGTCAATCACAAATTCGTCCGTTTAAATGTATTCGTAACCAACAGAACAGTGACTACTTGAAAAATTTTCAAAGCCGTCAACCTCTCATTTTTATAAATTTGAGCCCACAACGACTAACATGCTGCTGCCAAGGCAAAGCAAAGGCTCTCATATATGTATCATTCTTTTTAAACATTTTTTATTTACACTTTTTATACTTCATTATCGGTGGTTTTGAGGTGAAATAAAAGAACATAGTAATATTTCTCATAAGAAGGTATTGCTTCTTAAAAATCTAGTTCTTTGCGGTTCTACATTAGAAAATGTTTATATTGTTTCAAAATATCATGAATTTGATAACGAAATTTTACGGGCTGCCTAATATCAAAGTGACTGATCTTAATCACAAACGTTTTAGCGGCAATGCTCATAAAGTCTATGTAATATTTTATAAGTTTCTGGAAAACCCAGCGATTGAGCGGAATAAAACACTGCTTATATATTATCAAATTCAGAGGTGAGTGGTTGCGAAGACATATATCTATGTTTAAGCTTTTAGTGACACCATATTACGCCGCATTTTCGTTTATCAGTGAGTGAATATCACAAATACTCACTTATTTCCGTAAAACTTAACGGTTATGACGTAGAACCGAATGAAGAAGAAAAATCATTATTTGCATTGCTAAAATATTTTATAATTTAAACTGCTATTAAACCGAACGAGCGTATGCAGGATAGATACGAAAAAATATGTTGACAACTTAGCACACGCTTAGACGCTGGTATAAACGAATTATTTATTTATTTACTACCGTCCAGAATGCAAACCCGTGTTTTCCTCCATTTCACACCAATTAAAATCACCTAAGCTTAATTAAACTTTCATGTCTCAATAACACAATGAATTGAAAATTCCCAATTCGGAAAGGGTTTACTCCTTCAACACTTCTTTTTCATTATCGCTTTGTAATGAACAATATCCAAATACTTCAGTCGAAAAACATTGTAGTAAGCGTTTCTGAAAAATCATTATCATATTGGAAAAACAGTAAACTACACCCGATGTAATATTGCATTCAAAATGTTAACTGAAGAAAGTGTCCTAACAGCGTTTAATAAGTTTGTTGGATTTGCCAACTTCTTACATGGAATACCATATAAGTGGGTTAAATGTGACAGGCGTTATGTAAATGTGTCAAAGGAGTCAAAGGAGCACCTTTTTCACCAAATTTCTGACAAATATTACCACTTTTTCGCCTTTTGGGTTACCTTGCAGACAATATATCTAGTTTTGTTTGCGCACTCCAAAGCATACGAAAGTTCTTTGCAATTACTTGATATTTACATCGTCAAATGCATGTACGTAGCAATATGCATACTAGCAGTTTACAAAAACAAAAGTGTTGATGTTACTCAGTATCTGAATGGGGTAGCAAAGTTATCCATGGAATACACCGGTAAGTTTTTATTGATATAATCTTAAGCGCTTGGGAATTTGTGAAGTTTAATTCATTGACGTTGAGTATGTTTTAGGTGATTGGCTGGAAACAAACAGGAAATTGGAACTGTTAGTACGACAAGCTATTGGAATTTTGTTTTGGCTAAATGAACCAGTTGGACTCATTCTGCTGTTTGGAATAGGATGGAACGCCCCATGTAGATCCGTGCACATGTTCTTCTTCTTGCTACCCAAATGTCAACTGCATTTAGGAGGAATATTCTTAAATGCTGAACTTGCTGTACAGTCGTGGATCGGTTTCATTGTAAAACTAGCAGTTTTCTTGCTAAATGGGTGGTGCTATGCAATGGCGACAGGATTAATATTTTTGTACATGTGCGATATGACCATCAATGCTGTGACATTTTATTCGTTTTTAAAAATATTCAGAAACAAAGCATCCCAGTCAAGACAAAGGGAATCAGCAGGTAAGCTCTATCGAGAAATACAATGTGTAGCCCTAATTTACAACAGCGATGGTCGAAAGGCCATGTTTGTGGTTGCAATTTTATCTTGGACCACCTCCCAAATATTTGGTGTAACAATTCTGATAAATACAAAAGCAACCATGGAAAATGCAATATTGCTTATTGCATTTACACTGATTGTGCTTGATTGTATTGGCATGGTTATTTGTATAGTGGGGTTGTTAGGACACGCTAATAACACATCGGTTTGCGCCCTTATGAATTGTGAAAGAACTTTTTCAGCAGAAAATGGTAAGAGGGAGAGGTGGTGGAAAAAGTTCATTAAGTCGTGTCAACCGATTCGAATTATGTTTGGGTCATATAACTTTGCCGAGCAAATTACTCCACTGAACTTGGAATGCTTTGTTGTGAACAATATAGCCAGTTTGGTGGTGCTCATTAAGTGAAAACTGGTTAGCACCTATTTACCTGCTGCAATAAAATCATGTTACGTTCGATTTATTTCAAATTTATACAATATCTAACTAATGATTATAGATCAAAGTATGTGGTTAATAGTAGATACGTGAACTGGAGCTTAATAAACAACTTGGCGCCCAAGTTACCTAAATTAATATATTATTTACTTCCATAGATAGCGTTCCTTCAATTCATTAGACATGTAACCGCTTGTATAACATATTTTGAAATTATAAAATAGTATAGAGACGTCAGTAAAGCGCAGTTGGATGTCTGCATTTGATAGCTTTGTTCGGAAAGCAGAATCATTCAGTGCACATTGAGAGGACGGCAGTATTTCCTAGCCGCTCAACATATTTAGGGCGCCATAGCAGAATTATGTGTCGTCAACACTTCTTATCAAATATTGAATTGTCATGAGAATTGTCAATGTTCGATGAAGCATGGAAGGAGCATGTAACGGGGTAATTATTGTAGTCGCATTTAGTTTTTGCAACATTATTTTAGTTTAAGATTAATAGAGTTCTTTCATGTCATTGAAAATAACATGATACCTTACGTTACAAAAATGTTTTATGTTTAGATCGATTTCGTAAAAAAATAACCCGTTCTAGAAAAACTACGTCGCGTCGTTTCAAAAGGATTGTAAGGAAATACGAAAAATTTAAATGTGCTCATTTCATGCAGTAGCTCTGGAGCCAATTCGACTATAATTGAAAGTTTACGTTTTAGCGTTTTACCCTTTCTTTATTGTATACCGACAACAATGTTTACTATAATACCGCTCACTTTTATTTACGTTGTGCAATTACACTGTAGTTCCATTTTGTAGTGCTGGTAAGCCGACATTTCTAATTACAAAAATTGTAGGGTAACGTAAAAGGTGTAGCCGAAATTAAATGCATTACATTCCATAAGTTGATGTTAGCACTACTTTAAACACCATCCGTGTAGGAAACGACCTCACAATATTTTTCGCAACTGTTTGTAATTGTTTTCCAGGCACATACTGTAATTAAAAAACACTCAATTAAAGAATAGTAAATGACGTGAAATGAACCGAAAAAAGTAAGGGTCATATTCTTCATACCAATAGGTCTACTGAGCACTCGGATTTTCCGAGACAGCAATATTCTCTCATTTTGCCCGCCATCCGTTGAAATCATGCCTTATATTACAGAATACCAACGCGTCATGTGGCAGGTGTTAACATACTTGTCGCTATGCAGGTACGAAATTGGGCGCCACGACCAATCCGGACAACTGGAGATAAAACAAGTTGGAAAATTTCGGCTTTTCATATATTACTCGTTTTGGACAAACACTTTGATAAAATTATCCTATTCCGTTCTGGCCTACAATTACAATACCATGCAATTATTGTGTCATTAACAATCCCAACGTACCTGCATAATACATGGGTTTTCAACTACCGGGAGGTTACGAAATGTAAGTAAATGTAGTAATTAATCAAACCGTAGTCATTTAAACCAGCAAAACAAACACATTCATAAGTAGGACCACAGCACAACGAGACGGTATCAATAAACAAACACTTTTACCCCAGGGTGTCTACCTGTATTATTGCCGAAACCCCTCATTCAATTTTAGTTAAAATTCTTATCTTTTTATGGCATTGTGTAGCATAGCCAGCCCTCTTACTTTGTAGATAACTGCAGCAGTCTTCTCAATGTTTATACAAAATTGCTATTCAATCGCCGTCAATTTCAGTAGATGATGTTCGTGATGTATTATTTTCTATAATACATAGCTGCAGTCAAACAGGTAGAAATAACTGTCAAGCTACGACTCTTTAACAGTTTTTTTATTTTACCTTTATTTCCTTTAAAAATATTTTATTCGTTTTCTTTGTTTAAACATACAAGCTGAAGGTAATTAGAGCGATTTAAGATGATTTTTTTTCGAAATTAATAGTATTGTTTAATTTGAAAGGGATGTATTATTAATTTAATTATAATTTAATCACATATGATGCTTTGTAGTAGCAGTACCAAAACTTTTAATATAGTAATAAAGTTTAATTTGATTTAATGAATGCAGCCTATAGTCAGCTGCATCAAAAATGCTACGTAGCTTTCACTCTGGGGCAGTTATCATGAAATAACGTCTCCCAAATTATATTGTAGATGGTGAACTCATTTTATGTTCAATTTTTTTTAATCCGAGAGGATTTTATTTTATTGGACTGAGAGTGATTTTTTTTACAAAAGATGTGGAGCTCCGTGTAGAATGAACAGAAAGTGCTGAAACAGTGTTCAGATCAATCATACCTCCCTACTTTTACTTCCAGTTCTTCTGCTTTGGTACCTCCGGTAAAACCGTGTTACGTTCTTCTACCATCAGGACGTTTCCACATTGCCGCAGCTATGTAATAGTTTATTAGAGCGCTAACCCCCTTTGGAACTGTTATCGGGTCCACCTTGCGTCCACCCAACTTTGTCGCAACTACTCTTAAACTTCTCTGGTACTTTAGCAAGTACGCCTTGAGCGGCGTGTC
>JAHZNE010005487.1:0-10077 GCA_027744055.1 Callyntrura sp. NNG-2020
AGCAAGTTAAGCCTCAGTAATTACCTGACAGAATAAACTGTAGTTTCACTGCTAAGTTCATGTTCTTGTTTTGCTTACGTTATTGTTGGCATATTCTGCCTATTCACAGTTTTTGAGAAGGCACCATTACACTATTTGAGTTTATTATTCATTTTACCTACATTATTCCACTGCAAGCCATAACCTTAATATTTCCTAGTTTTTTAACAACCTAACAAAAGCTGATTAGGATACCGACCCCCGACTTAACCGTCACCTTACAGCACGTATGATATCATATATTTACACTCCAATATAGGTTATCGGGGTTGGGCAACTCAAGACCTTTCCTTGTAAGTATTCATGTTAATACATTGTCAAGTTTGATGTCAAAATAAATATTTATGCAACCAGTTTCGTCGAAGTAGTTGTGTTACTATTTTTGTTATAATAATCGAATTATTTAATAAATGTTAGATATAATATTTGATTATTTTATTAAGCTCCATTCGTATAAATTTAATTTTAATTGCAACAATTTAGATTGACACGAGCAAAACAGCTGTAGCTTGCAAGAACTTAACTAGAATGCGGATCAAGTCCGGGTAAAAATAACGTTTAAGGTTAAAATCGTTTATTTCACTTCTTCAAATACGGGTAACTATTCTTATCATACAACATATCAAACATCTGCGTGTGGTGCGTTCTTCAAAATTTCTGTGGTTTATTAAGGTTGATTTATCAAGAGTATCCCTCAGATTTCTTTCAAAGTTAAAAGACCAATACGCTTAAAGATTCGAACCGCATCTAGAAGTTGTATCCGTTTAAAAGCATAACTACGTCAGCAATACGGTCCACTAGTGCCATGAAATGTGTTATTATAAAATCACTATCAATGTAATAGAAACTGCCGTACATCACACGAATAGGTAACATAGACAGGGATTGAAGAACACAAATTTTTGTATATCTACTACGTCTTTTTGTGTTGATAATTTTTATTCGAAGACGATGAAAGATTACGTTATGATTTGCCATAGTAAGCAACTTGCATCCTATTGGTACTATTGCCCCCATGGCAGTAAGAACTCCCAGCGTAATTGCTACGAGGGTCATGTACATATACGTCCCAATTGATTTAGGAGATGTTTTGACTAGTAACGTAGAAAGTCCTACTATGCCCCAAAATACAACAAATAAGCCTACATATATCAGTTTTTCTGCTGTTGGTCGTATATGTTGGTATATCAAGAAGCAGTATATATAATGCAGACGAAATCTACCAAACGGGCGGTCACGTTCGAGAAAGTAAAACATGCTCATTTTAAATCGATCTACAGCTATAAATAAATTGCAGAATATAAAACAAAATGTACGACAAATTTCTAATGTGAGTAAGTAGTTTACACCAATGCGGCATATATATTGCACGATGATTGCCTTAACTGGTATTTGGTATTTTAATGGGAATACAATATGAAATATGAAGTAACCAAGGTCTCGGTCAGTTGTGGTGCAAGCGATGACAGCTGATATGGGGACGAACCCACACAAGGGAATAAGAAGACAGCGTAGCATCTGCTTTGTAATATTATCGGGAACCGCGAGGCGTCCTGCAAGAAGTAAGTAGTTGTGCAATTAAAACATCATGTTATTCATTATTGATGTATTAAATTCTTACTGTTTAGAATTGCCAGTGTTGTTGAGAGAGCTTCATTAAATGTGGGTAATAATCTGTCGTCGCTTAATATTATTTGTAGAAATATTAAATTCAAACAATTCCCTGCTGCTGCCATGACAGTCATCAAAATTTCAATTGGGCCAACATTCGGGATTGGGACGAAAAAGTGTACGCATAGTAATAGCACCATTAAAATTACATTAGTTATTGAAATAACCATAATGGTGTAATATGGAATACGCTTCCAAGCCGGCACCACAGATTGAAGTTTAGAGTAACGGGCGTCCCATATAATAGGCAACGGCCAGGGCACATAAGAGAAAACAAAATTATAATATTCAAATGCCCTACTTTCCTGAGCGGTAAGGAGCATTTTTAACAATTTCGCCGGTAAGTACCTTGCAATTTGTTAAAAAGTATAATTAAAACAAATTTGATGTTATGGAAGGTATCACGAGCTGAGTTCGTTGCACCGCAAAGTCAAACAGGAAGCTTTTACTTTTGTTCATGCAAAGTAGCAACAAAAAATTAAGCAAACAGCTATATTTCTATACAAAGGATTGTATTAACACGCACCGATACCACCGAGCTAACAGTGCTTTGATAACGTAATTATGCCAATGCTGCTCTCTTATACCGTTCACAATACTTAAAAGTATTATACGTTGTAAAGAAATTACATCCCTCGTTTAACTATCATAACTCTATAACCACCCCATTATATTTTGTTGACCTAAATACAGTTTGTAAAAATATTTTTATATCGTTGGAGTCCGCATTCTTGTTTGGTAACCTGAATAATATTTTTAAACTTTTTAATAATTTTTTTTCATTTCTGACGGTTCGAATAAAGTAAAGAAGTTATAGCAGAACTACCAAACAAACTCTATTTAAACGTGGTCTTTTAGTATTATGAATAAATTTCATATATCGTCTGTTTATTACAAAGTTACGTTAAGTTAAAACAATCAAAATATTAAACTCAAGTAAACCGCAAAAAGAATTGTTTAACTTTCTGCCTGCCATAAGGAAACGTTTTTTAAATTAGGGTTTCTTACGTATGGTAGCACGACGATCGTTTTTACGTGATGCAAAGGAGTCTAGATAAATGATTGGTGGAAGGTTGGGCTACAAATTTAAAGCCTTATAATATCAAGTTTGCATAATATGATAGGGTACCATTTATAATATTTTATATATAAATTCTCAAAGTACCAATTTTTACTCTTAGTCTATAGAATACTTTCAGATGAAGTGCTTTCCAAATTACATTGTTCATACAGCTTTCATTTAGCATGAAAAGCATATAAATATAAAGGTGACGGCCAAAAGCATCACCCCAAAGTGACTCTGTTTCAAAACTTAACAAAGCATAGATTTGAAAGAGCAGCGTAAGCGAGGCAGAAATGTTAATGCTACTAAACAGAATACTTCAATCAAAACGAAGTCCTTCAAGTTCTACCGGTCATAAACAAACAAAATATGGAAAACTTTTTGCCGTAACTTGAGGTATATACATAAGGGAATAATACGCATATAATGCTAAGGGTCGACATGTAGAAAATAAGTCAGGAGCGGAACCAAATGTCACAGAGGAAACTTTTTGTAATCATATTACGCTGTTAAAAGTAGTTTATTGAGGATCATCATGTTCCGACTATACATCTTTAACAACATTCGTTCCAGTTCAGTTATTTTCTTTTAGATATGGGCTTCAATACGACGGTTTCTCCTACCTCAACATGGTTTTATAGTAATAATGAGCCATACGAATTTACGTACTTAAATACGGTACTGAAATAGAAGGTTGTTTTCAGTACCTTCCCCGCAAATGGACTGCATATTTTTGAGCGACGCATAATGCGTAAGTATACTAACGATCCACCCTGTAAACATATATGCTCTGCTAATCTACAAGTTGTCGTACAAGCTGTAATAATTAACAAACTGACAGGCAAGAGGGGTTTCGGGCATAGTCATAGTCTCTTTTCAGATTTAACGATTACGTACTTCCCAGAGTGTATTGGTAGTAGTGTTCAACGGTACCTTACGGGAGACCGAAGTTCTGACGACATGTTTGTTTTAGACGGAAACCCTGACGACAGATATCCTGACGACAACCGATACCGCGACACAAAAAAATTACAAAATGGTCAATTGGTCGACCATTGTCCGGGCATCCTTTGGACACAAAAAACAAGCTTATAAACAGGATTATTCGTATTAGCAGTAAGTACTGACGACATTCATCTGTGAAACACCTAGTGGCCTACTCTTTTATCTACCACATTTTGTCGCAAATTAGTTGCACTTTAACAGGGTCTTTGAATTTTATGGATCTTGTCGAAAACTGTGGTTTCTGAAAAGAAATTATGATGACAGATTATATTTCAAATATACTGTACTTTTCTGGATAAAAATTTAATTTAAAAAAATGTTGGTTACCTACATTTTTGTTTGTATTAGTGTGCAAATAATTCATACCAAAATGTGGTGGTTAAAAGAATAGGCTTTTATGAAGTAAAGACACCACAAAAACTGTACCACACCAACATTACATTTTATACAACTTAATTTAATTTTAAAATACTGCACTTAATCCGTCTCAGTAAAGAGGCAATGATGCGAGTTTCCTTCAGATACATTCCACAATGGACTGTGATTCGCCCTGTACAATTACTAAAAACACACCTCCAGTAAGTTTTACCACTTCATCTACACTTCTATCTTACAGCTCGCCCTTCATATTTAAACTTTTAGAAAGGTAACTTCATTGCCTGCTGCCATTGAATTTTGAATACACATCGTAGGGTTTAGAGAAATGAAATAAAATACAACTAGGCAATCCAAAATTTAGATATATACTAAAATGATAGACAAGACTAGTAAGTACGTGGAGTAATGCAACAGGATTTATGCAAATATGATACAAATGTGGGGATAAATGAATTTCTTGTGTCCATAAGATGTGATCGGTTGTCGTCGTCGATTTTGTCAAGTAGGTTGTCCGTCTAAAGGAAGGATGTCGTCAGAAATTCTAAAGCCTAACTTACACTTTTAGATAAACCTTTGTTGCTTGTAGCCCGACTTTCCACGAATTCTTTACGAATTTCAGAAATAAACTTTTATATATAAATATGGACTGATATGACAATTTATTATATGTTGATTATAAACCCGTTATTATCCAATAAGTTGATAGTACCAAAAAACTGTTTTCATAATGCGATTAAACTAATGTTTTATTAATCACATTTTGCCCTTAATAAATATATTTGACAGTTTGACGTTGATAATATATTTGCATGCAGTGCCATGTAAGACACGCTTAGTACTGTCCTGTATTAGTTTTTGCCAACTTTTTGTTTCGTAATGTAAATTATTTTTAACTGCTTCAAAATACGTATCAGAACACAAACAACGAACAAGAGTTAGTACCCTCCAACATTAAAACCACCTGATTGGTGTTTGACGTTTTGTGACTATGTATAAATTTTTTGTTAATATACTAAGCAACTTGCTAAGTTATCTGAAACTGTATGCTACTGCTACTTCTAGAGAAAATGGTCTTACGTATGACTACCATAAGTAAAAGGGATGGTAAAGTTGTGGCTTGTGGTTTTTAAACAAAAATTTCTATTGTCAGAATACTTGTTCTTGTTTGTCATGTTTTTCATGTTCTAGTTTAATTTTAATTATAAATGATGAAGCAAATACAACTTTGACATTTGGTTGTATTAAAGTTTTATATATGATATGAGCATAAAATTTAAACTAAGATTTATAATTTGACCTGAAGTAACGCTTCCAACTAACAATAAGCACAATAAGCATAGAAGCAGCATTTTGTATATATGATACATTAAACAATCCACCGACGTGTTAGATATGCATTGTAGACAGAATGACTGAAAATCCCCATAATGTATTATATAACTAAAAATAAAATAAAATGCATTTAGAAAACAATTTGCATAAATGAAGTAGTGTGGCATGATATATTTCATTATATGCTATTATTTTAGATTAGTTTTCCTGTATTTAGAAAAGAAACCAACAATTATGTGCCATTTATTCTATTAGTATATTCCACAAATTTATCGTACTTATGCTCTCATTGTATGAACATTGGTTGCGGCGGCTAAGTATGATCCAAACTCTTATGTAACATGAATTACTATTCTTCATTGTGCGAGTAATATCATAGTGCACGTTTTGTGAGGTTCTTTATCTACTTATGAATACTTTTATTAGCTTACGCTTGTCTTTATTAAACAATTTAATTTTATGTAGGAAATTAACATTGTGTAAAACAATCACTAGCAACCTGTTCCAATATTGGGACAAAAATTAGTGTCATAAAACACTATGTCACTACCAATAGAATAAATTACATTACGTATTTAAAAATAACTTTGACCTGTAATATTTAATAATATCTACGTAATGCAATCTTCCCATAACTCCATTGCAAAAACACCATCGGTTAGGCACAGAATAATACCTTGATCGTCTTAGTGCGTTGAGTAACAAAAAAGTAGTTACCTGGAGGAATGAATCTCAACACCACTACTAATAATATAG
This sequence comes from Callyntrura sp. NNG-2020, assembly GCA_027744055.1. Classification (NCBI taxonomy): domain Eukaryota; kingdom Metazoa; phylum Arthropoda; class Collembola; order Entomobryomorpha; family Paronellidae; genus Callyntrura; species Callyntrura sp. NNG-2020. The sequence goes on from JAHZNE010005487.1 coordinate 6,245, forward strand.
ATATGGGGGGTTGCCGCCCCCACACCGCCGCTTTTTATCAGAGGATCCCTTTTGTTCTATTCTTCTGTAATTTTGAACATAGTTACTCTTCTGCTGTTTCATTTATCAAAATAACAAAAAATCAAAAATGAACTTTGACCTTTACTACTACGTAATATCTCCATATTAAAATCATCCCACTCCCCCACAGCAATAGCCACATTTATTAGGTGCAAAGTGATCACACTTGTACGCCGCGTACAAAAAAGATGCAAGCTGAAGCATCATTTCCCGATTCCAGTGTTACTGTTATAGATATTATGGGGGGCTGCCGCCCTCCACACCCCCCGCTTTTTATCGAAAGAGAACTTTTGTTCAAATCTTCCGTCATTTTGAACACAGAGTTGCTCTTCTTCTGTTTTGTATATGAAAATAACGAAAAAAATCATAAACTTGAACTTTGACCTGCACTATTACGTAATACCTACACAATACGATCTCCCCTCACTCACATTGCAAAAGCCCCATCGGTTAAGCGTCGAATGATACCTTAGTCACCGTTCTGTGTTGCGTAACAAAAAAGTAGTTAGCTGGAGGCACAAATCTCAACACGAGTATTAATAATATAGATATAGATACAGTATCATTTATTTCTCAAAATGAAATATAGCATTTGCTGATGGCACAGATGATCGATATGTCAGGAATCGCTATAGACATATCTAGTTACCAGCAATGTAATGGAAAAAAAAATTTTGATAAGCCATAAACCAGCTTTACATTTTGTACCTGTAAACAATTCACTACTTAATTGTGTTAATTAAAATAAGTTCTCCTGTCTCATCTAATCCATTTTTAAAGAGATACAATCTTTAATGTGAAAATGAACTATTGTTATTAAATTTATTGTTTATCTGACAGTAGCTGAAGGAATAGAAGGAAGCAAAGGAAGGAAATAGTTATTTGCTTGTGATATATGAAAACATTAATAAAGTCAACTACAGCATAATCAATTTTACACGCAATTGAATTATAAATGAGTTAATTCCGTTTATATTTCTTCTGGAATATTGACATGCCATCTCTGAGTATGCAAAAATGAAATATCACTATGGGATTGAAAATTTAAAATCTAATATGTACCGTCAAAATGGCGTGTAAATTTTTGTTGTCCAATACAAGAAGCATAATGATTTATGGTGCAGATGGTATATAATATACAGGTTGAATTATGTTATAGAATATTAATAAAGTTTATAACAATTTTAGTTGTTGTCGAAATATTTTTCAATTTATATTAGTAAACCACTTTATTTCATCAAATATTGCAGCGATAATAGAAAGGCGGTAAGCTTTAGAATAGGAAATGGATAAATGCTTAACAATATATATAAGCTTGTGCAAGTCTCAGAAATTGGATTAAGTTTATAATGCAACCCCAGTCAACATAAACGACTTTTAACACACTAACTACTGACATCTAATTTACTTATCATTATTACAATAGTCTTTGATATGAAGTATTTTATGATGACCTTAAAGCAAGACTCATAAGAATCCATACTCTTGCTCTAACGTGCATGTAAAATTCTTAAGATTTATTTAGTGATAAACTCTAACTATGAAAGCATCATTTGCTATTACGAATTCCTAATAGTTTAGTTAGTTCGCATTAATCTTGTGACTGACTGTTGGACCAAAAATTTGCCATCACCATATTATCTTTATATATAAACTAAAGCACTTTAATATGTACAATTAAATTATCAATTTAAATTCATAATAACCGCTAAAATCTTGGAGATAGACTAATTGCTAGTAATTATATTTTGTATATGATGCATTAACTCTAAAATGTTACCCATACTAACGTTTTACTTTCCATGTCCATTTCCCTTTTACAAATATTTATTAATCCATGGAATCACTACCGACAAGCAAATCTACCGTAAAATCAAGTATGAACGAAAATAGATCTAGGCCGGTTCGCTTAGTAATTTTAAAGAACGGTCCCATGTCATGCCCATACTCCATCATAGCTCGCAATTGCTTCCTTTCCGTCCTACCTAATTGCTGACCCATCCAATATTTCAGCATTTTCTTCGTCGTCACTGCTGCTGTTGCTGCATGACTTGCCAAGAACCCTATAATCCATCCAATAGTACATATTGTCGCGACCCCCATGACAACTAGTAACATTATTTCCCTTTTCTTTTGAATTGCTCTCAGATTAAACATAGAAATCAAGCCGACACAAGCCAATATGCAAAGGAATAATCCTACCAACGTCATCAGAGGCACGAACATATACAATTGCTGATTGGAGACTCGCATTATAAGCAACAATTGATTATGAACACTGCGACAGATCTGAAACCGTTTGGTGACTTCAGCTAACCTAGGAAATCTATTTGGCAGGCGCCGGAAAATGTTCCGTTTTGGTTTCCGCATTGTCGGTTCCTTGACATGTTTTTCAATCAGCGTTATTATCTTTTTGCTTGCAAACAGAATACCTCGTTCAAAGTACGTTGCATTGCGTTCCTCAGCCAATAGTCGACTTCTGTTGTAGTTCCCTTGCGTTCCCTGTTCCAGCTCATCTACATCTGTGATGCAATGAAGCACGATGCAAATGGCAGTGTGCGTTCCAAAGAATATGTATGTGGAGTAAAGAACACTAGCAAGAATTCTTTTATAAGGATCAGGTAAAATTCCACGCAAATATACATTTATAGGATCAACGGAAAACAAAAATGGAAAAATTACGGCTGTAAGGGGTATTAAGAGACTGCCTAAAGCGATGGCGTAGATAAGGCTCTCTTTGAAATCTGGAAGCCGGGCTGTTGTAGGAAATCCAACATACGTAACACCAGCAAAATCCAGAAGTTGTTGCACGCGCTCAGCATGGATGTATTGCTTACCTTCAACTAATTGCACCGTGCCCAGGAACTGAGTGACAATTCCTAAGAAGAAACAGTAGACAAGGACTTCGAGGAGAAATCGGTAAGGTGTATAGGACTCCCTGTTTTGTTGCAAGTGGAAAATCTTCAGGGAAGCATAAACAAAACCAGCAGAGGCAAGGAAGGCGGTGACGTACCAAAAGTGCATTTGGTAGAATCTAGAGCGGTCTTCAAAGTTAGGGTTTCCAATGAAACGTTTTCTTTCTCGGCAGTATTTCCATGGCGTCTGGTAAAGCTTCTGGTAAACTAGTTGGATATTTATAATCGCTTCTCCAAAGCCCATGGCGTCTAGAAGCTTCTTTACTAACCCTGATGTATGAAAGCAATGCGCTGTGTTGGAGAAGTTAAGTAATGCAAGTTTTTTGCGGAATTAAAAGTTTTGCTATATATGTCTCTAACAACCAGAGAGGTGATGCAAATTCAATTGTCCAGCAATCTTTCACAACAGTCAAGCTTGCTCGTTTCTTTCCACGAAAGGAGCGTCATATTTACTAAAACTTTATTAAAAATAGGGCGTGCCTTTGCATTAGATAATGTTTTGTTATGCACAAATCAAATACAGCCCATAATAGTTACTTAAAGTAAAATTATTTATCGAATTATTAAAACAGCCACTGAATAAAAACAAATCACTGGAGTCGAGAATTATGTTATTGCAAGGAATAATTGTCTACTGGACCATGGAAATTGTCCACTGGACAAAAGTGGGCAAATATAATCAACAGCTGGTTATGGGGGCATTGCGATACATATAATACGTATGTGTTGCGTTTTCAACGCCGTGTAGTATTTTTTGGGGATATTTGAGCCCCACAGATTCGGATCGCGGGATAGTAGAATTTCCCTTTTTTGTGAGAAGGTACGGTGTGCTTGTGTGTGCTTGTATGTACTTGTGGG
>JAHZNE010005488.1:0-14324 GCA_027744055.1 Callyntrura sp. NNG-2020
ACACGTCGTGTCGTCCTCTACTTGTTGAGGTTCATGTTGATGTGAAAATGAAGTTAGCAGGTGGTGGAAAGAGGAGAAATTCAGAAAAATATAAACGTACTTGCTACACCATAGATGAAAGAGCTACCTAGTACCCACAATTATTATAAAGAATAAAGATACCACCAGCATCCACATAAAGTGTGGTGGTGGTTTTCCCAAAATGAAACACCACTTGCCCAGAATTATTAACCTTTCTGTTGTGTTGCTTTCAAAGATATGTGAACTTGTTAATAGACCGTAATACCGGAGGCAAAGATAAAGATGGACAGATGAATGATTGTTATATGATACGGATGCTGTGCGCTATAAACAAAAGAGCATTCATCTTAGAATACTAAATCGAGTGTAACTAACTGGTGATTAGGGGGACTAGGCAAGATATTATAATGATCACCACGTACACTCTCTCGAGAAGGAGGAGGAAACCCTTTATGCACCCTTCTTTTTCGATGCCGCTGGAGACAACATTAATGCTATTGAAGAATACACAAAAGTCTCATGTGATCTCCTATATTCTGATGAGTCAAGGCAATAATTAGGTTCTCTGCCATCACCAGTACATAACATAAATATATAGGCAACAAGACAGCGTAATATGGATGTATGTAGTGCAAGTGCAACACTTTCCAATTTGAAGGTTAAAAAAGTGGAATAATTAGAACAAAACTGAAATTGAGTATAATGAAAATGTCAGAATAGTTGGTAGGGTACATTAATGTGCGAAAAATTAAAAGAGCGTGGGATGGATGAATTCTTTTGATGTGATGGTTGTAATTAAAGACCCAATTATTTTCGGAATTACTGTCAACGTTTCACACGTGTTGGTGGCGTCTTCCAAATACAATCCAATTAGAGTCCGGTGTGGTACTCTTCGTGCAACAGTGCAGCATTGTACATTGCATTCGAACACTCGAGAAAACATGAGTAATGTTGTCGGTGGAACTATGTATGGGATCTTGAGTGGGAGCGAAAGAGAAACCGCTTTTTTCCACGAAATAGCAGCCAGAATTATAAATAGAGCATTTGCACAAAATAGGATTCCTACCGAAGACAAGTGCATGCATTATCATTTTGTAGTTTGAAATTACAGCAGCACCAGCATTAAAAAACTTGGCGAATGGTGCACTTCTGCTGTAGCTGTCAAGCGTTTTGTTGTGTTCTGCTTTCAGTCAATTTCTGATGGACAAGGTATCTTTCAAGCCAATTCATATTCAATGTAACCATTTGTAAATTAAATCGTAAATTCCCGTTTCTTTGTTAATATTTTCTCATATTTCGCCGTCTATTCTAGGATGATGGATGACACGTACACGGGAGAATCTCTGGTTTTACTTACAGAGCTATTGCAACCAATTTGGCTACAGTCCGTTATAATTAAACTTGCAAATTTTACGCTTCCACATATTTTATACGTTCATTCAATCGGTTCAATTTTATGGTGTACATATTTTGAGATTTACCAAATTTGATCTCAGAATGCTCATACAAGTAAACATATTAATTCTTTGACAAGAGGTTCATGCATCCTAACATTTTAGTCTTTTTAGTATGAACTTGGCATGAAACACATGTAATGTGATTTGCAGTCAGCGAATAAATAAATAAAATGAAGCGAGTTTATGAGCATAAAAATTGTAAACCTAGTAATAATGAATCAGGCTCCGCTAAGGAAGCCGCATAAACAATATTTCAGCGAAGTTTCCTCTAAAAGCATTTCTGAGAAACTGGATACCTCGATGATTTGATGATGATTTGCAGTATTGGTGTGATTTGCGTAACCACTCAGAAGATTATATTAAAAAAAACTTCAGCGTTGTCTAATTCCTGCATTTTATGTAGCATTTTATTTTCACACTTTTTTTTATGTATTTGACATTATTCACAAGTTGCTCCCAACAATTTTGTACAAAAAGTGTAATATAACACATTAGCAATACATTGCAATTTCACCCTCACATCCAATTACTAGTGCGCGTGTTTTGCATAAATAAACAATTTTTCTTGTCTTCAAATTATCGTTGAACAGTCAAAAACATCAAAAAATGAAAAAAGAAATGTAGAAAATTTTCCAGCCTAGTTTTGCAGATATAGGAATGGCATATGAATGTAGTGGAATTTTCTTCTAAAAAATTGCGCAACTCTAGGCGAAAAAAATTGCTGCATTTTGTCTACTAGTACTGATGACTGATTTTTTCGTTTTGAAACAAAATTATATTTAAAAAAAACCAGAGACGTGCATCGTACATTGTTCTTTGTTAATGGCGCCTATTTTATAACCAAGAACAAAATAAAATGTTTATTTTCCAAAAATTGGCATATGGCTTTCCTAATGTATTTTTCATTTTTACTTCATAGTTAATAATAAAATTATGTCTGCTCCCAGTTCTTTATGCTTCTTCATACAAACACACACTCAGAAACCTGTGCATTATCTGTCTATACCAAGGTTAAGGTATATAGAATACTATATGGTCTATACAAAAACATTCTGGTATATCTTTATTATTTTTTTGCAAATCCAATTCCCCCAACCGAGTCTATAAAAGGCGTTCCTTTCTCTCTGCAACACTACAATATTGCCTGCTTTTAAAAACATCCTTGATTTTAAGAAGCTATTTTGATTTTTTAATATTCATCCGGCGTCGCTAATCTTTCCACCGTAAAAAGGTTTAGGAGGAATCGTTTAGTACCCCCTTATCCTCCCTCAACGAAAAATAATAATAGAGTTTTTCAACACTTTACCTCATGACTATTTTATTTTATTGTTATCTTCCCTTAACGATAAAGAAATTGGCAATTTTACTCTTGTACAATATTACCACGTAATAGTATAGTAATTAATTATTGTTGACCATCAAAAGATATCCTCTAATTTCTCACTTTATTTTTTTGTGAAAATTTACTACGATTCCGTGTAAACCGTCCACATTTACTGCTATTATTATGAAGTGAACACGAAACTAAAACGTATAGCTTGTTTTGCTCGTTTACCTATACCCATAACGTATTATATCGTTTACCTATAGGTCGTTGCAATATTTGACTGGACTGTTGTTACCTATGTACATTTAACAAACAACAGTAATAATCCACTATTTTACTACTGTACTTTCCGTAAGTAGACGCAAAATGAAAAGTTAGATAGTTCTGCTGTGTTATTGTTTGGGGCATATCATTTTCCCCTTTCGTGTTAAATTTTAATCCTCCCATAGCATTTTACGATCGCCGTTTTTTGTTGTTGTTTGCTGTGTTGCTTACACGAGGCTCCTTCAACTGCACAGCTAGTCTCGTTGTTTTGTTCTGTTGCGAAGCCCGTTTTTCTCTCATCGCCAGTCTACTCTAAACCAGGTAGCAAGGTACACACACCCATCAACAGCTTCCATCTCATCATCTCTGCATTAATGCTTTGCTAAGCCGTTAAAAAGTTGTTTTGTGCGTTAAAAACGACAACATAACAGCAATAAAATAAATTCCCTACCAGCATTCGAACCACCGCAGTGGTTTTCACGCAGTTTAAACTTGCAGAAAACTTGTCTATTCTCCGAAAAGGGGTATAAACGCAGTGCTACAAGTGGTTTTATTGCTGTCATCCTTGTTTTCTTTCTCGCTTATAAATCGCATCATCATAGGTACTTCTATCGTCTCTACTAGACTGAATTGAATTGAAACCAAACACGAACAACACGTGGAAAACCCCAGAGAGGTATCGTATCATCATTTCATCTTCAATTCAATCATCATCATCGCCTTCCACATTCTCACCTGCACTCCCTACAACTAACTATCTGATCACCCATCAAACGAAACACAATCAAATCGCTTACTCAATAGAAAAAAGGAGCTGTGCAAGCTCAAGCAAGTTATTATTTTTCTCTCGTTTCAATCTATCAATTCCCTATTAATCGTCATTTTAACGTCCGTCGCGTCCCTGACGAACAAGCGCGCAGCATAGTGTTAGTGCTACTGTGTGATACTAAAATGCAAAATACGGTTTCTGTGCTTTGATGATTTTCACCAACTAGTTAATCCCGTGCAAGGTGCAATTGCAGTGTGGTGCTGGTGGTGTTTCTCTTAGGCAAAAACCTGTCAAAGTGTGTATCTGTTTCATGTTTATGCTCAAATCGACAAAGCAAACAAGACTACAAGACACAACAGAGCAACAGTCATTCATAATCAGTATCATGACAGCGCGAATCTAAATACTAGTTTAAAACTGTGAACCTTTATATACAGTCGTTATGCCGTGTATCATCATCATTATACCAACCCAACCCGCCTCACCTGTGTTGTGGACTTTATCAGTTTTGTATGATTGTGTTGGAGCGGTAATAATTGTGCGTGTTTCGCATTTCCTTCATTCTGTCGGACATTGCCATTGGACTTCCGTCGAACTGAAACGCATCAGGAGTTTACTCGTGCAGGTGCAAAAAAGTGAATAAATCGGTGCAGTGCTCGTGGCTTGGCCTACATTGAGACAGTGGCCTTCAGCAGCGTCGGATTCTTGATGAAAACACGTGTCGGCCAGGTAATGAAACGCTGGGAGTGAGGGTCCCTCTCCGATGTAGTTCTTTTGTTAAATGCCGTTGAGTTTAATTCAATACGAGACTGGTTGCATTTTTTCAGGCGCCAGAACCTCGTTAGAAATTTTATAAAAGACGGAAAAGGCAGTGTGAAATTGGTCACAGCTCATCATTCCCCGGGACTGGGATCACCATGTGGAATGACACAGGCCCTTGGGAGGATTCCCCTCCACTCATGTTGTCTACAGAGGCGCCGTATAAAATTGACGAAAGCTCGTACTCCGTTTTCTTCAGTACCTACCATCCGGATTCCCCAGTTTACTCGCAGAATAATACTGACTTTGGTATTAGTATAGGTTTCCTCAAGTTTACCGTTGAAGGAGTTGGAATTTCTACACTGGCCTTGTTGGGAACCGTCGGAAACATACTTTCTATTTGTGTGTTGAGCTCTCCTCGGATGAAAAATTCGTCCAGTGTTTTTCTCATCTGTTTGGCAGTTTGCGACATAGTCAGCTTGATTGGTGCATTGATCCTAATCGGAATACCTTCTCTACTTACATATCATCCGGAAGCTGGAAAGGATGAGAGTGTGGAAAAGGTCCTCTTTGTTTTTAACGAGAATATTGTAAAGTACGCGAACGTGGTGCCGAGTGCAAAGCTGTACGCCTTTTCAGTCACAGGTAAGCCCAGCATACATACTATCCTTAGGTAGTGCTTAATATAATGATAAATTCAAATTTCTATAATCATTTCACTGAATCGCTGAAATACTCTTTTGGTGACCATTTCAGCTATAACTGGCTCCATTTACTTCACCATGGCCCTTACCCTGGAGCGTTATCTGGCCGTATGTCATCCCTTTATTGCCCGCTCCTGCTGCACCTGGTCTCGAGCTGGTTTTGTCTCTGCCGTTATCATTCTTCTGTCGATCGTTTACAACCTTCCCCGGTGGTGGGAATTCAGCTACGTGGAGGAGGTCACCAACATTGATGATGGTACAGGGTCCCAACTATCCATCTTCCGACCTGTACCCACGCCACTCCGAACGAATCCAACCTACGATACTTATTACTCACACCTATCCTATGTACTGCTCCTGTTTTTTGTGCCCGTCTGCTTTCTCATCATCTTCAACATTCTCATCTACAGACAGGTACCCGCATCGTTTTTCAGTAGCTGTTAGCTCTTTTAATTTATTCATATCCTATTCATGGGTTATGCACCTGGATTCACCCGGTATATAACGCCATCATATCAATAACGTCATCAAATCAGCGCAGCGGTTTGAGCATCATACATTACGTGAGTTTGAAATTTATAGGAAACTACACTAAAACTGTTGAAAAATATATCAACTCTCCTGCATCATAATTCATGAACAGCCCCATCAACTGCAGCTTTTTGCAAATTACTACTCCATTCAACATACCGTTGCCCTGCTGGATCACGTTAGGCTTGTCTAGTTTTTTTGCAGTACAAGCGGTTGGTTTTCCGTCTTAATAAAAAATTGTAATCTCTATGTGACTTGCCACGTGTGTGCTGTGACCACTTGGGAGTCAAGTTAAAGTCAAGCTAAAGCTGTTTATTGTATCTGTGTTATATAGTATTCAAGTAAAAGAGACGTCGATTGAAACAAAGAAGCCTGGGAAAAAGTGAATCGAGATATTGTGAAGTGGACAATCAAGTTTTCTGGGGTTCTTGGTTCTATTATTATGGTTGTACGTCAGTTGTAAGCACAAGTGGGTAGGCTTCATTATTATGAATATGACGATGATGATAATTCACAAGTTGGTTATATGCTCATCATTCCGTTGTCTATGTAGATTTTATTTGTGGTGTGCGTTATTACGTAGCGTAGCAAAAAAATGCTCACGAAACAGGACTGTTTACTGCCTGGACATGCATGGCAGAGGCAACAAAATTGACAAGAAATCCAGTCCTAACCAAACCTACGTCACATGATAATGACGGAACATGGAATTTTTCATATTTTTTCTAAAATACAACTGCAGTCTGTCTATGCATATTCTAACTGTTGTAAAGTTTTTTTTAATTTTTACACACACGGCAAACACTCCGTCTGTCATTGACGATGACAATAAAAGGCATGCGTATTAGGTGAAAAAATGTAAAAATAATGCTAAAACTATGTAGATTTCTGCAGCGCGCGGTGTGAGTCTGTTTAACTGTTTTTTGTTATACTCAAAACAGCTACAGTGTGAAAGTTGAAATTTCGTATTGTCATTATTGTCTCCCACGCAAAAGCACGAAAATTCTTTAACTCGCATGCTGTTTGGGGTCGTCGCCGTTTTTCTGCTATGTAACCTTGCCCCTGCCATTCAAACGATGTACCGATACGCCATGGGCACAAGGGAGTTTCTGCCTGAGGCCGAGTTCATGTTGCTTTTCTTGATTGTCCTTAACTCATCCGTCAATTTTCTCATTTATTGCGCAACTGGTGGCAAGTTTAAGGAGGTCTTTTACGATATGTTCTGCTGTTGGTGGGGATCATCCACAAGAATTGGGCAGTTTGCAGCTAGTAAGAATACAAATATATGCATTTTTGCTAACGTGTTTAAAACAATTTAAGTTTATGTAAATAAACGTTAAAAATGATTGTATATTTTTTGTTTATCGAACAGGCACCAAAACAACTTTTCGTAGCATATCCAGCTCGACCTACTCTTATTCTCGTCGTAGCAGGGCTTACTCCGTTCAAAGCACTACCACTAACATTAACAGTATTCGGAGATACAGTAACAATCATCATTTGAACAACCAATTCAACAATAATGCCATTTTCCCCGATGGAAAATTTTCGCTGCCACCCCGTTTATCACCACTCCCCCCGAGTTCATTGGCAATACCCACTGAGCAGCAGGCTACTACGAATGGGAGTATATGGACACCTCCATGGGAAGACCGTCGTCAGATGGAGGAAGTGGAGGAAGCAAACACTCCAGCAACAGATGTTTCTTTCGTTATTTGATTTTATTGGATATATACAATATATGAAGAACGAAGTGAAGACATTGAAATGGAGGGGGTTGTTTCAGACAGAATCTATGTTGTAGAGGGGGCAGTGTAGGGGAGGAGGATGATGAAAGAACTAGATCAAGAAGATTAATAATGCTGCTGTGGAGTCGGAGCTAAAGCAGTTTATAGAATGTTTGTATAGCAACATTATGACATCATTGAAACCCTTGTGAACTAACAACCAAGGATTTTTTGGAATGGAAAATTTTTTATAATAATATTCATTTATGTTGGAGGTCAATTAGCCAATTTCGCCAATTTAGAAAGTTGAATTATAACTCTAGTCCAGTCAGCGCTTTGCAGAATAATTCTTTTAGAATTATAAACAGAACAGCAGTTTTGTCGTAAACAAATCTTTTAGTTTCAAAAGTGACAGTTTTATTCACCAAGTAAAGATTCAAGGTAAGCAAGACTGTGTATTGTCGGGCATTTGAAATTCAAATTTAAATATGAGCTCTATGATGGGAAATATTATTGATTTTTATTTTTTTACTGTGTGGTTTCGTTAGATGGGCACTCCTTATGTACCTCGCAAAGCTACTGGTAGCCAGTATCCCTTTCCTAGCTATACCGACCTTGGCAAGGATTGTAGGAATCTATTCACAAATGGCTACAACCCAGGAGTGTTCAAGATAAACGTAAAAAATCTTACCTGCCATGGTATGGAGCTGCTTACCTCAGGTACTCACAACATAGAAGAAGCTACAGCTAAAGGGGAAGTGTCTTTGAAAACGCAAATCCCTGCTTTTCTCCCTCAAATGATCGGTATCTCAACTTTTCACAAATGGGATACAAACAATATTCTCCGCAACGAGCTCAGTCTTCAAGATACCATCTATCCTGGTCTGAAGCTCACTACGGGTTTCACTTTCGACTTTGATAAAAGTATTCGGACTGGTGATTTCAAAATTCAGCAAAAACATCCCTTCTTTACATTGGACGCTGTCGTAAATGGTGGTGATGAGGATACTCTGAAATTGGGAGGTACTTTGGTAGCTGGTTACAAAGGACTGATGGGGGCCTACAAGATTGACTTTGACACCGACACGAAAGAAATGAAATTTCATAATTTTGGGGGTGCATACCTTACCAAGGACTATAGCTTCTTTATCACTTTCAATCAGGAACTCAATAAAGAAGACGTTCTTGAAAAAGCGGTACAAGGATATTTTCATCACCGGATCAGTCGGGAGGTTGAGCTGGGAGTACAAGCCAAGGTGTCCGGACAAGAGGGTGGTACCCAGCTGGGAATTGCGGGCCGGTACATGTTTAGCCAATACGGACACGCTCTTAGGGCTAAGGTCAACAACCAGAGTATACTAGGCCTAGGACTGGAGTTAAAGATCGTACCAGGCTGGCAATTCTACGCTTCGACAGATATAGATCTTACAAAGTTCTCTGAGGGCAATCATAAAGTTGGTTTTCAACTGGATTTTGGGGTGGATTAAAATTTATTGTCTTAAATTCGTTGTTTTTGGTGATCCTCAAGTAGTGCTGTTGTGGAACGGGGCAACGAGAATCTCTAAGAAAAAAACGGGACTAATTTATATTCATAGTTTATATTTAGAAAGCATTGTGCTCGCCACACAAAATTGTTAACCTGTTTGGATCATGAGATGATGCGATAATAATAATAATAAAACAAGCTTATTCAGAGTCGTCTTACTATCACCGTTCCTTTTTTAACGCATACAAGCCTGTATATCACACTCTGATATCGGTTTTCTGTACACCGAATAAGCTCGATCCGCACCGAAATGCCCGACTGCGACTCCATGAAGTTGAAATAACCGAGGAGAATGGGAGTCAATATGGGTAGCAGTGCAGGTGCAGGAGAAAGCAATAACACAGTGGGGAACCGCACCCAACCAAAAGCAGTAGTCTGCTTGCTAGTTTGATTTTGAAGTCTGTTGTTCTCTGTCTAGTGGTTGCTTGATGGCACCGATCTCGGTCCCCTCTCTCAGTGCTACCAATGCCAAACACAAGCTATTATCTGCAAACTAGCTGTTGTGCTGTAGACGCACGTTCCTTTCTCCAGCTGCTATTCCAGTTCCAATGCAGTCTTAATTTGGCAACAAAAAGGGTGACAAGATCAAAAATAAGGGTGATAACCAACATAATTAATAGAGAAAACATTGGTATTTAGACAACAAATTACATGGACCCTCTGGCGAGTTCTAATCAATCCGTGGGAATGTTAGTATCGAGAGGTGCGGTGAATTCCAGTTCGATCATTGTCAACACCGCGAATTCTGCTGGGAGTGGAACTGAAGTCAATCCCAGTAACAACAAGAATCTGGAAACGGATCAGGTATTCAGTTATACGATATCTGCCTCCTCTCAAATTGCTGCTTCATCCTCCACTGCAGTGTCAAGCCACAACGTCAGCATGCAATCAGGGTCATCTTTTTCCTCTCCTTCCACGACAATGAGAGGACGATCTCGTGTTTGGAATGAATTTTCGGTGACACCGTGCGGCAGAAAGGTAGAAATTTGACGGTACAAATTTGTTTTTAAAACGTCGGTTTACACTCTGTTTAATTTAATAGGTTACATGTCACCGCTGTGGGGATTGTTTGGCATATTCCAATTCACACAGCACTTCTTCCATGTTGAAACACTTGAAGCGCAAACATAGCCTGGATTTGTACCCCTCTCTTTCTTCACCTTCAGATGATGGGGGTGGCGGAGAGGGTGGTAATGATGCCAGTACTTCGTCCACGTCCGCTCTATCACAAGCTGACACACGGTTCAAATCTACTTGCAGTTCCTTTGACAAACGATCGCGACCCGCATCAAATAAAAGACATATTGTCCCTCCGCAGCAAGTTCCAGAAGAAGCAGACACGTCTATTCAACATGGCCCTTTGTTGTTTAAGGATCTTTGTGTTCGCATGAAGTGGACTGACCACACTGATACTTTCCTCCGTACATTCAGCACCTTGTATTCAGACGAGTCGTACACAGACGTAACAGTTGTGGTGGAACAGAATTTCTTCAAGGCTCACCGAGTCATCCTCAGCTCAGCTTCTGACTTTTTCAATGAGAGTTTCAAAGTAACGCCAACAGGTCAACATCCGATAATATTTCTAAAAGATGTGAAAGCTGTGGAGTTTCGTATATTGCTAGACTTTATCTACAAAGGCGAGGTATCCATTCCCCCAGGAATGATTCCTGGCCTAGTTAAAATTGGGAGCGAGCTAAAAGTTCGAGGACTATCGGACTTTGTTTGGAATGAGCAGCTAGCTAGCAATGTTTTCCAGGCTAAGCCACCCCAACCGTCACAACAAGCAATGCCACATCCAGGAGGAAATGAACGGTATGTGGCTCCAGCGGCACCGGGAAGTCAAACATGTACTGAACCACAATTTGTGGCAACAGGTACCACTACTGCTTCTATTAAAATGGCTCCTTCTGCAGCAGTGCGGACCCTGATCCGACGATCATCACAGCAGACCCAATTGCTGGGTGCACAAACAACGGGGGGATCTCAACAATCTCCTAGAACTTACGGTAGAATCGTAAATATCCGTCCGTCAAATAGCACCGGTGTTGGAAGTGGTGTGGTTGGTGATGGCGCTGTTGGAGGGGGACTAAACAGTTCGAACAGATATCAGGGTCAAATTATCAGCGGTGATCTGGGAGCCGTATGCTCTACAGTGGCCGGTTCATTTCCAGCCATGAAGCGAATCAGAATAGTCACAAATGAGCCTAGATTATCTCCACAAATTAGGCAGGTGACTGGAGCCAGTAATAAAATAGGAGTCGGAGGGAATCTAGCGATACCTACTGGAAACGCTGCTCCCCCAGGTCCTGAAACTGTCTTGTTGGTAACAAATCAAGGGGAAACTATGTTGAGTACCACTCAAGGCGGTGTCACCGTTTTGGCCCAACCGCACTCTCAGATGTCTCTTCCAGGAATGGGAGAATTGGGAGATCACGAACAACAAAGATTAGAAACGGATCAACAATTAAGACCAGTGATTACTTCAATTATTTCCCAAGGTGAACAACATCCACCATCACAGCAGGATGATGATGGAGGGGACTTGGAAGCGGAACAAATGGACGAAGTAGTTTATTCAATAGCTGAGATTTGTGGGGATAACGAGGCTGGTGGTGAGAACGAGCACGAGGTGAGGATATGATTATGTAACGCTACCTATTTACGTAGTAATCCGAGAAATCACATTTAGCAGTAGTTATGAGATCTTAAATAATCGTGAAATCCTTTTTCACAGGTCCTACTACACTCCGGACAGGAAGTTGCCGCGGAAGAAGATGAAATGTTGGAGAAAAAACCATTTTTACAAAATTAATTCAATCATATTATTTATACGTGAATGTCGCACCAATCTCGAAATATATTTAATGTGCGTTTCAGTTTTGAGAACTCATTTTGTCATGTATTAGAATCGAATGCCAAAAACGTAGCTCTTCATTTTTTTCACTCGGTATCACACATTTATCACTGGCAATGGGTTGTTAATAAAACTATTTATATTTTTTAATTGTATAAAGGAATCGATACTGTCTGAGTTGCTAAAAGTTGGTTACTAAAATATAATCTTGACAAAATATTGTGCCGACTTCGCTGCCGATTATTGTTTAATCTATAAATGTTCAAGCAAACTCATGCAAACTTACCTGTTCTGTCCGTCTACCACCTACAGATCACAGCATCACAGTGTAAAAGATGCACCAATAACGTAACCCAGTGGCGATTTAATTTTTTTTAAAGAAAAACTTCTAAACATGTGCTGAGGATAGCCATTTCCCCATCGTAAACTGTTTTATTCACAAGACAATGACAATGCCCATCTCTGGCAAACTGGCATAAAAAAGAACATGAGAAGGTACAGCGTCACAGGTACTCGGAGACAGGAATATTTAATATAATTTGCAATTTGTATAATATATAGGTTGCTGTAAAGTACGTAATAGCATAAATACATAATTAACACTACAGGTTCTAAAATTTTCTCTGAGCAATAGCAGTATCACAGTAACGTTGGGAGTTGAGTTAGACTCGCAGCTCCTCCACATAAAGTAAATCATTCTTCCAGCCATCTGCGGGAAAAGTTCTTGAACACATTCGTTACGGTTTGTACAGTCAGAATGTCAAGAGTTTCACATGTGTCTCAGTTTTTCTTGAAATGTATTAAAATTAAAAGCACGTCCCCTTAATAATGGGTTATGAAACCTGAAAATGAACTGCGTCCCTGCGTCGGTCGGATGAGAGGAAGAGGTTGGTTTGTTGAAATGGATAAATAACATTTAATTGGAGTTGTTTCAAGTAGTAGTAAGTGAGCATCAAAATAATGAAGATGGCGCAGGTTAGCGTCCCTTAAAGATAAGGTATCAGGAACCCCCAATCAATAAGCGTAACATATATTAGAGAATTTCGGGCTTAATCTCTCTGTATAAGATTCATAATAGAAGTGGAAGTAGAAAGAAAGAAGGACAGAAAACGGGGCAAATTGACATGGAACATCTAGAGAAAAAGTCATCGATGTATAGACACCGTATCAGATATCGGTATTATCAGATATGGCAATTGGAATATATCGGTGGGTGGGGCCTGGGGGCTACACCGTTCACCAAATGAAAATTTTTCTATAGTCGCCATAAGGTAGACGCAAGCAAGAGGTGAATGCATGCAAATGTAGCAGGGAACTACATGATAGGTTCACCCAAAAATGCCAGTTTTTCCTACAATATATTTGGAACATATTTGAGATGCTAAAATGTGATGGAACCTATTAAGACAACTCCACACTTTTATCTTCAGCTTTTTACTAGTCTGCCTTTTCATTGAGCTGCGACTACAACCTTCAACTGGGTATGACAAAGGTTTTGAACGGAACAGTCATTTTAGACTACTTGAACAAAAATTACATGGATGTGGATTTTTGAATTACTGATAGTTATTTAAACAAGACTCAAACTATGGCAAAACATCCCACATTGTAATAATGGTTAACATTACAGGTTGAAGAACATTTCTCTAACTATTTTCTTTGGTTTGTTACGACTTACTTATATTTTGTCCGAATTTCACAAGGATCTTTAAATTAAATCATCACGGTCAAATTTAACCATGTAACAAACACAATCCTTCTGGATTACAAATAAAATCAATTTTTGCCATGCACTAATCTTCCGATACGAACTACATTCTTAAGGAAATTGCAAATTGTTTCACTACAGAAAAAAGACTTAACTTTGACGGATTTGTTTGAGAAAGCGTATATTTTTTAAGCCGAAAGGTTGTCCTGTCCTTGAGCTTCTCGTGTAGGTGTTTTTAACCAAGTCGGGGAAAACGATTGACCTTGACCTTGCACACACGTACACTGAACACACTCTACTCTAAAACAAACAAGGTTGAAAAAAATATACAAAATGAAAGGTACAAAAAGTTCTCCATACATTGATCGGCTGAGAATTGAGAACTGAAGATTGATCGCTCACTTCAGTTTTCTGTATTTTCTAAAAAAAACTGACGAACTTTATACCTTTTTATATTTAGCTTTTTAGCAACTATCTTATGCATATAATATATGTATTATTATTGTATTATGTTAATTGTGTATCTAATAAAAGCCAGCAAAGTTTATAATGTAGGACCAGCGTCCTGCAGTTTAAGAAATTTAGTAAGGACAACTAAAAAAAGCCAGCAAAACTTATAATCGTACAACCATTCCTTCCGAATTGCAGCCAAATTTA
>JAHZNE010005489.1:4794-36933 GCA_027744055.1 Callyntrura sp. NNG-2020
TCAGTCAACAAAAAACTACTTCATGAAAGTTTTCTCAAAGGCAAGTTACTCATGATGTGTATTAACAAATGATACCTATTTAATTAATTGGTTATTGGCAACATTTTTTTACTGAAGCTCCCGTTACTTAGTCTATGTAAGCTACATAAAAAATATTAGAATAGTTTATTGCTCTCAGTTTCACTGAAATTCGTTAAAATGACTAATATTACGTTGTTGATTACGATTATGTAACCAAGATGCAGAAATAGAAATTCTCACATTCAAATTCTCCCCTCTCGATACGTTGCGTTCCAGCGGAATAATGCAGTTTGCCCGTGGTAGTGGTGGTTAGACACTGTCCACTTTTAATTAAAAACTGTCATCCAATTTTAGAGATAACATGTGTCTCGGGTCAAAAAGGAGGTTAAACGATAAACATATTTAGAGAGATGTATTTCATGATGATGATTATTATCATCTCTCTCTCTCTTCATGAAATACGAACGCCACATAAAGTTGTTTGTGCTCAGGACACAAATCTACAGCGATCGAGGATGCTAACTGTGGGTGATTGTGATTGTGCTTGTGCAGCAAACAGACGAAAGGAGCCTAGTTCGTCTCTACTCCGAGAAGACATCATGACTTGAGTAAATGGTATTATATCTACGCATGTTAAAACTCTGAACTAAT
This sequence comes from Callyntrura sp. NNG-2020, assembly GCA_027744055.1. Taxonomy (NCBI): domain Eukaryota; kingdom Metazoa; phylum Arthropoda; class Collembola; order Entomobryomorpha; family Paronellidae; genus Callyntrura; species Callyntrura sp. NNG-2020. The sequence continues at coordinate 5,467 of JAHZNE010005489.1, forward strand.
TATAAGTATTTAATTAATACCTCATATCTCCCTCTGCTGAACTGCGACTTGAGTCAACATTAAGTTTTTTACGGGCATCCACGTTTTACTTACGTATTAAAGTCATTTTTACTCTCTGATATTTTACATACTTCATATATTTATGTTTATACAACAAAACTGGATAATTTATAAAAAAATAAATTCCAAGCGTATTCATGTAGAATATAATAATGGGCATTCATGTACAATACGATGACACTGCTTTAAATGTTAAAAGTCTTTGTGGCAGTGCCATTACCTTTCCTGTTTCATCTTTTATGTCTTGATAATTCGTCTACTGTCTTGTCATCATCATCATCATCACAATCTTCAGTAACGATTCAAGTTTTCTGACGCTCAAGTTCCATGCTACGGCGAAAGCGTCGTATCTGCGTAGTGGAAAAAAGGAGGAGTGTGGGTGGACGACTGTGGACGTATTTTCGAATTGCCATTGTTAAACGGAGCCGGCTCGATTTCTTTTCGCATTACAAAAACCAGGGGAAATGGCCCTGCAAAATCTGCGTGAAATAAATAATGTATTGTCAGTAGTCGTAGTAGTACTGCGGTAAAAAAACAGACATCCAGACAAACGTGTTGAAGCTAGTGTCACGCTCCCGCTCGTATCTTGGCTGTTATAAATGAAACAACATTATATCTTTGACTTTACGAACGTCATCGTGTACTACGCTTCATCATTACTAATGCGAACCAACGCTCTAAACTTTTTTTTAACGTGATAGAACAGACATTGAGAAGGGGAGCTCTCCTTCTCGCTAAACTTTTTTCGGGGAAACCCTGCTGAACTAGTTAGGAAAGTAAGTTGAACGCATTACAGGCCATCATACTAGTTAGGAGATCGCCCACCAGAACATTTTATTATTTTTTCTCTCTTCTGAAAAGTAGATTTGTTAAAGTTATCGCAATGTCTATATTTTATTTGGCGCAGAAAAAACTCTGACATCCTCGTTAAATAGATTCGCAGTGGTCACTCGAGCGCACCCCGCTCCCCCCTCCCCTTTTGTTTTTCTCGCCTGGCGAGAGAGAAAAAAAAGTGGTTTTTATTTGGAGGAATCATCCGTTTCTGCGAGGAACACGTACCGCGGCTTTCACGTACTTTCTCTTTCTCTCTCTCTCTGAGGAGAACACAGAATCGTCATTATGGCTGTAAGTTCCTGGCTCCGACTTTGGCTCCCTTTGGGAAACGTGCTGCTGTTAATCGCCATCGTGGAAACGGTATGTGCCCGAAAATAACTCTAAAAACTACCAGCAACATATCATGATTGACTATCTGAAACCCATCAAGAAAGCATCTAACCTTTGTTCATATTAAGTAATCCTCCCGAAAAAAAATCCAGCAATTCACTAATCTCCCTTCTCCTTTTTGTCTCTCTGGGTGGCCTTTTGTCTCTGGATAGGTGGACTTCATCCGCAATGAGCTAAAAGATCTGGGCATTTTTATTTCCCAAGGACTTACCCTTCAGACCGACATCGCCGAGTTTTACAGTAAATAACCCCATTTTTTTTATACGTTTCCACTTTGCTACACTATTGCTTACACACAAACTTGGGAAGAGCGCGTGCCTACCCGAATACAAAGTTTGCCAATCTTCCCAAAGTCCTTGACTCTGTACCTACGCATATCCTTTGCAAAAAGTTGGGCAATGAACGTGTTTCACTGTTTACCCACGCAGGCTTCCATTTAAGGAACAAGACGTATTAAAAGCATTCTTTTCCATCATTGGTTGTCTGAGAGGGAGAGCGAGAGAGAGAGGGAGATGGATTTCTTTTTTAATGACATTTTATTATTTTGCAGGCATGCCCGAGCTCATTTTTCTGTCGGTGACCATCCTCATCCGGTTAATTTCTATTGTGGGGCTCCTGTGGATCGGGACAATAATAAAGGTTCTTCTGCATTTTAGTATTCATTCCGAGTGCCTGTGTCCTAGAGGGGAGATTGAAAGGGTCGTTGAACTTTGGGGATTTTTTTTGACAGGGAAATAAATGTTGCCTGTTGGCGTGGACCGTTATCTCCGTGATTTCCAGCGTAGGAATATCCATCTTCCTGGTTATCAGCGCGGTGGCCATTTCCCACCCGATGGACACTCGACATGCCTGGTCGATGGTGTATACGCTCACACTCTTTGTGATTCTCAACATTTACGTTATCTACATTGCGGGCGTCAGTTACCAGGCGCTGCGGAGACAGGAGGTGCTACATCCGATAGGGAAGGGACTGTCTTTCATGTGGGATCATTTTAGCAATGAGACCAAAGCGGCAGCCACGTTTTTCCTCACGTCGGAAATTGTAAGTTGATGGAGCTTTCCTGCGGGGGGGGGATAAAATTAAACGGACGTTTGTGGGTGGACGATGATGGACGATACGTATGCAAATAGGATAGGTCGATTCGAAAAATTGTAAAAAAAAGAGTTTATAGCGACTTGTTAGAGAGTCCCCCTTGAGTTCTCCCGTCTGACAGGATGACAGTTCTCCCAACTTTCTGCTGATTTGGCATTTGGCAAACCCCCGTTCAAAATACAAAGGAATCTGCCAACCAGCTTTCAATTCCCCTTTCCTGTCAGTGGCAAGTGCCCCTTTGAGTGAGGACTCCTCTCTTGATGATCGTCTTCATTACGTTCCATTGAATATCCCCTTGGATAAAAAAACTCCTAATAATAAATACCTCCCTATACAAATGTAATGTAGGTCCGGTCTGTGGGTAGACGGAAAATCGTGTATTTTATGGTTTCAGCTAAACCTACCTACGTTTCCAAAAAGTTCTTCTTCGCTGACCCTTGCACAATCTTTGCCAACATCTTTTTGTTGTTCTTGTTTTTCTCTCTCCCTCCAAACGCTATACCTCTCTCTCTCTCTCTCTCCAGTTGATATTGTGGGAACTTTTCTTTTTAGGTTTTGGACGTGGAGTACCTCCTATCCCGACAGTTTGTCCAGTTCTTTGGAATCACCCTTCAAGGTCATGATGGAGATTCCTATCATCCAATTATAGCGGAAGAGATTGTTCTCCGAATTATACGGATCGTGACGAATGGAATAGGCCTTTGGTTGGTGTCCACGGTAAGTTACGCTTTTCCCGCAACGACCTATACTATATATCATATGTCTCCTATTAACACATCAAGTTATACTTTTCGTAATTTGGGGAGGCAGGCACAGGAAGCCGTAAACACAATTGAAGGGAGAAAGTTGGTCGGATTTGATTAGATATTGTACCGTGAGCCCGCGTAATATTAATAACATCTTGTTCTTTTCGACAGGAGCGCCGACGAGTTTTCCGCTGGTGGTGTGGCTTCACTTTCCTCCTTATACACGTCAGCACCATCATCTTTATTATTCTGACAGTCCAGTGGCGAGGAGAGGATATCAGCTACACGCTGGCGTACTTTGTCATGTTCCCGGGTCACCTTTTGTATCGCTACGTAACACTCTACTTTTGTCTCAAATTCACCAGAGCAGACTTTTCCCATTATATCTTGTGATTCTCTTTTATACGGATTTCCTTTTTGAAAAAAAAAGTCTGTTTGGGGATTCTATGGAATTAATTTGGACGTGTCAATTTGTAACAGTACATATATTGAATTTTGAATGATCATGCTGACGCGCACAGGAGCTCATTAAAGTTGTTTGTAATGATCGGCGTTATTTTTTTAAGCTGAATTTCTATAACGAACTGATATACTCATAGTCCTACACGTTTACTCTGAGAGATCCTTTGACATCAAAGTAGAAAAAAATATTTGTGAAGGATGGCTGACGAATTCCTGGGAAAGTTTAGGATAACAAGACAATAATATGTTCGATGGTGCTGAAGTAGGAATTCCAGTCAGGCAGGAAAAATTGAACCTTTCGAATGAGCAACGATGTGCTCGTACTTTATCTGTGGAGGAAATAATAGCAAAATTTTAGTTGCAGCTGCCCATTTTGCGCGGTAGTCGAAGTAAGCCATTTGGAAAGGAAAGTTCCAAAATTACTTATTCCGTGCCTTGCCAGAGAACACAAAAATGTATCTAAGTTTTCACCCTTCCAGATTGCAAGCCAAGGTTGCCCTTGTTTTTTAACAGAAGGCATATAAATGATTTTTAGGGTCAAACGGACTATCTACAGCATTACCCGTATTACTATCGTCCGGGGCAACAAGAGAAAGTTATTTGTTTCTTCCATGACAGAACTTTGAGCACGTTGCGAACAACATGCCATTCTCCACAGAATTTTAAAAATGTCCCAAATTGACAAACTTGCTTCCTGTTTACTACAAACTCGTAACTTTACCCTTATTTGTACACTGATTGCGTTACGCCCACCCATCCTTCGCTCCACTATAGGTACCTTCCGCAGAATCGGGGTCGTTCTCCGGTTACAGTTACTCCCTTATCGCTAAAAATCTCTTTCGTGATAGCGTCCATCAGGGTCAGAGTAGTACTGCGGGAGTTATTGCATATCGAAAACAGGATTAAAATTACCTCCGCCAATATGACCCTTGAACGCAACGATTCGTGGTATAACATTCATATCGCCACTGGAATTGAATTCCTCCTCCAAAATTGAATTCCACGGTGGGCCAAATGGACTCCCAGATACGTGGTGGAATAATTTCATTTCATAAAAACGTCATGATTTTCCCCGGAAAAATTATGGATTTCATATGGTTTCCTGTATTCGCTGTACTACTCCAAGGTTTACCTATTCCCATATTCCCCATACTACCCGATAACCCAACCGTGCATAATTTTTTCTTTCCGATAGCGTATGCCTCTATTTTTATACTGTTATGCGCCTATGACGCCCATAAAAGTGTTCCTATGAAAAATACCAATTCCCCATGTGCGAACGCCATTAAAATCCCATAATAATGATGATGCTCAATATTTTCTCCTTATGTTTTTCAAGAGGAACACATTTTTTGTCAAGATTGCTCTTTTTACAACAATAATGGAATAAACATACATGCATACATAATTCATATATATATAGATATTTTTAACGGTGGTTGATAGTTGCTGTTTTGAATAGTCAATATAGTCGTGTATAAGAAGGATTGGAGCACGATTTTCCTTGATCTTCCCTTTTTCCGCCGTTGGGAGCAATAAAAACGATTTCTTGGATATACAAGTTCTCTCGAGCTCTCGATGGTAGTCTCTCTGGGTGTGGAGCACGTTCGTTAGCTGAATGACGTCTTGACTTGTTAACGGATGTGGACGCCAGGAATAGGTGGGCCGTTGTGGGGTTTCCTGTTTACTTGGTTTTGGCTTTCCCTCCATTTAATTGTGTGATATAACATGTCACCTGGGGCACACCTGATTTCCACAAACTTGAATGATGTCGGGTAAATAATGCATGCTTCGTTGAATCGACGCGGGGTTCTTCACCTTTCCCCACACAAACCTGCATACATCCTTGACGGCGATGGAAAATACAAATCTGCCTTTGTCGTGCGCCAGATAGCTGAACTCTTAAAATTTTCCCGGATTAAATTTTAATGGAAAAGAAAGCCATTATCAGTACCTAAATTTAATTTCCCGCCGCCTATCAACCCCAAACTCTCTTCCCTCTTGTCTATATGTACATATTAATAAACTAAAGATAACATATCATTAATAATTATAACAATTAAAATTACCAACTACATATTTTACCTAGAAATTACTGGTTCTCTTGAACTTACACAAAAAGCAAGCGTAGGATTTCCATTTTTGAGGGGAGAAAGTTATACTCGAGAAGAAAAAAGAGAAAGTGTGTACAAATTAATTAATTTAAGTATACTGACGCCTTCAACACTAATAATAACAATATGTATAGCAGATTACAAACTGTAGAGAAAAAAAATGGTCAACCCGAATGAAAGTTGTGATCCAATGTTAATAGTATTGAGCAAGGTGGCAAAAAAGAGAGAGAAAAAAAAACAAGATATTACAAGACGTATGACCTAGTGACCTCTCTAATCTACAGTTAAGAACAACAGCATATAATGTACAAATTTTTTTTCTTCTTCTTCTTCTCTATTCTATGTCGTAGGAAGCTTTAACTATTCTCTTCGACATTGTTACAGCCCGCCCGCCACTTCCCGCAGAGGAGTTATTCGTTAGCCGGTAGCCGGATTCAAAATCGTCATCCTCGTCCAACCGCCTCGCCCCGGCTCGGCGGGACGCGAGAGCAGAACCGATTTGCAAATCTGGGAAGTCGTCGTCATTAATTTGAGCCAACCTGGCTTTAGCCCGCTTCCGGATTTGTTCCACTTTGCTGAGAATCGCAGCTGTTTCCGAGTCGTCGTCATCTTCGAATAAATTCTGAGCGGAGGATGACACCGCCTTCATCTTGATCTGTTGCGTGGTTGTCGATCTGCCGGAGGTGGTGGCGCCCCCGGAAAGAGAGGAGGACTCGGCCAGAAATTGACGCGCCTTTGACGCTGCGGAGGAAGACGAGGACATGGCCGACGTTCCTATTTCATCCAGGGCGGAGGACAGTGAACCCCCGAACATCTGCTCTTGTTGCTCTTCCCGCGCCTCCCGTTCCCTCTTCGCGCGGAGTCTTTGACGGAAGCGAGAAGACGCGGAGTTGCTGTCGGCTTCCTTTGTTTTCATCTCGTCTCGCATGTCATCCAACTCCCGACGAGCTTGTTGGAGCCGGGCAGAGATATTGGGGGATTTCATGGGGTCCTCCGTGAAAAAGTCCGCGTCCGCCGACTGAATGGACTTTAGCCCTTGCTGGCGCCGATTGCGGCGCTCCGCCAGGATCTTATCGATGGCGTCCCCATCATCCTCCGACATGAGTGCTTGTCGCTGCTGTTGCATTTTGCTGGAGAGAGACGAGCTGGATTGAAAGGACCCGCCCACCTCTTTCACTCCCACCGCATCCAGCACCTTGTCTCCAAAAGTGACCCGGCTCCTCCCCGTACTCGCCACAGGAGACAACGGACTCGCCCCGCGATCCGTTAAATTTTCCAGGGACGTGTCCAACATAAGCTGTCTTCGTCTCCGAGTGAAGTCCTCGTCCAGACCCAAATCATCCAGAGAGGCGTATCTACCCATGGACGCTTCCCTCGCGGTTGTCGCTCCCGTGGTGGAGTAAGAACTGGACCCCATGGCAGTCTCCGCTTCCTCTGCCCTTCGGGTGGCCGACGCGGAGCGTCTCGATGGCGGGTTTTGGAGAAGCCTTTCCGCAAATGTGGTTGCGGACGGGGGTGTTTTTCCCCGACCCTTTCGAGTTGATATGTAGTCAAGCTGCGGCTTGTAGTAGTTTTCCCCCAAGGTCATGTTGTAATCGTAAGTGCGCGTCATTGGACGTCGCCAGGTTGTTGGGGGCTTTCCTGTTACTCGGGACATTGTCAGATAGCGACTCTCTTTGGAGGACACAAAGGATTAACCAAAAAAACTGCAACAATTCCAGGGAGGATTCTGAAAAAAAGAAAAAAGGTAATGAGCAGCTATTAGTTAATGTCTCATTTTTTAAAAAGGAAATCCAATTTGACCAAAGTTTTTTTTCTCTGTATTTCGACAGAACCACGCACAAATATTACCCCTGAAAATGACAGTCGTGGCAGGGAAGGATGAGTGGAGATATAAAAAAATGTTTTATAATTTATCGCTTTGTGAAGGTTGAATGGGGCCACCAGAGAAAGTTGGATAAATCACGTAAATGTCGGCGTAAGGGTCCCCGAGAGAACAAAAGTTTCCGTGGGAAACGAATGTGGCAGAGGCTTTCCTCCTATTAGCAACAACAATGTCAAATGGGTCTGTTTGTAGAGAGGGGGGATTTGTTATTTGGGTGGGCTCTTCCGGTGAAAGTGAAAATGAAATCTAGTTTTTTGTGGGATGCTGGGAAAATAGTGAACTTTGAAAATGGCGGGAGTCATACCTACTTGACATTTATTATTGTCAAGGGTACTAATTGTTTTGTTAATCTGCTTCTGCCTAACGTGTATTTTTGAAAAAGGGCAATACCAGCCATGCTGTAACGAATTAAGTAGAAAAAACGGCAAAGAACCCTACATTTCCTGCCGTAATTTACGAAAATGCCCCGCGAACAATCCTCCAACATTGCAAAAAGGAAAAAAAGTTTTAAAAAATGGCGAATTTTGCAGATATTGTAAAAATGGCTGCTTTCATTTCTCCTTCCTTCCCATTAGTCCTACACACAATTCTCAGATAACATCCGATCAATAATAAGTCGATAGCTCTTGTAATATTTTCTCTCTCTCTCTCTCGCGTACTTTCACACTTATACAGCAGTAGTGTATCGTCCGTAGTATATGCGTGCCTGTGTTTTTTTTGTATTTGCGGAAAGTGGCATCCAACTTCATTTACAGATTTAATGGCGCAGTAAAAGAATCTTGAAGCCATAAATACTCTCATGGTCTCTTACCCATTCCGCCATTTTATTGTTTGCCAGCAACGCCATTTCCCATTAAAGTCGTAAGTTGCGAGGGCCATATATTGTGCCATTTTGTCGGTACGCGCAGTTCTGTCCTTCTACTCTTTCTAGGTATACACCTCCCAATAGAAACTATTTTAATGAGATTTTTTCTCCTCTTATTATTTCTGCCCCCGCGCTCCTTTTATCTTTTTCGCTTTGGATGGGCTCCGTATAGCCAATTGTAAGACGTCGCGGGGAGTGTCAGATTATGAGGGGTATAGGGAGGCAATCTCCCCAAAATGAGACGGTACCTCCAGTACCGTTTTTTATCGTTTTTTTAATACCAACTCGTCTACAACCAGGCACCTGTGTCTCTCTGTCAGAAAAAATGGGAACAGACACGTGGGTTGTTGTGGTGTTACAGGTATCAGCTCTGCATACATTGCTTTCGTGAGGAACTATGCATTTTGTCATTTTCTCTCTCTCTCTCTCTCTCTCTCTCTCTCTCTCTCTCGTGTTTTACGATCCTGAAGATGGTAATAAAATAAATACTCTTTGTTCCCTTACAAGTGCTCCACTACCTACAGCATAGCAATCCCAATAAATTGCTTCTTTTCCCTCCACATTTTTTATGCTTCTGCACAATTCTGCTGGCAAAAGGTTAAAACTCTCTTGTTTTTTTCCGCTTAAATAAAATTCTCCTTATCAGGGAGCATTACTACCAAGCACGTCTTTATTTGCTGCAGGATATTGCTATTTTCCAAAAAAAAAGTGTTTTCGACTTACATCCGGATCCGAACCACTACTAGCAAATACGAGCATGATCCGCCTGATCGGCAATATAAACCCATTTATGATATAAAAAAAATCATATTCGCCAGATAAATAATGTCGATTATTTATTACGTTTCAGGAGCATTGTTGCACACGCCAACAATAACTGAACATTTCCCCATTTTAAAGAAAAATGCTGCTCGTTATACGCTGTTCTGCCTCGTAACTTTGGTTCGTCTAAAGAAAGTATGAATAGGAAATAGGAGCTAGCTGTAGCAATTGGGGTATTTTTCATATTGGATTCCTTTCCCATAAAATACAACAATTCGATAATGGAATGTTTTGAAAACAGTTCTCCGTAGAACAGAACTCCAGTTCCGGAGGAAAACAAGCAAAATACAAAATACAGTGACATCCGCCTAGAGATTCAGAGAGGTAGTTATCCCAGTTCCGTTAACCCTTATCAAGTACCATTTTGAAGGAGCTTCCCCTCAAGTTGGTAACAAAACGGGACATTTGTTGAGAGCAAAATTTTTCATTTTTGCAAAATAATAAACATTCTTTTGTAGCAAGGATAGCGGAGTAATAACAGGAAATATTTAATATAAACAGGACGACAATTTGCTTGCAAAAATAAATAAAAATTAAATTTGAGCTAAAAGAAGCTTGTTAGCTTCAGTGAGCAAATTGGTGGCGTAAACATTTCATTTTGCGAGAAATCAAGCATTGCCGAGATTTAAAAAAGATGGGAAGGATCTCTATGTCGGTGCCTTTGACAGCCCTACTCTGCTTTTACTGGTAATGCACTTAATGCAAAAGATGGACGACGACACATCCTTTCTCAATTGAGTCGTAACAGGTCCAGGAAGAAATGTCCAAGTCATATTGTATAACAAGCAGGAAGTATAATTTAGACTAAAAAATTATCTTTGAAAAAGTATACTAATAGACGACATGTTACTCACATGACACTCCCTATTAAAGATAACCGTACTCAAAGCTCATATTTCACCCTGTTCCCATTAATTTACACATTTATTTGTGACAAATGAAAAAATTAGATTATTCCTTATTTATATAAAACGTGAGCTAGACTCATATTTGCTGTTATATGTAAATTTTGCCATCTCTTCGTCGTCGGGACATCCGAGATTATATAGAGCAAATCAAGCCATGTTTCTTTCTCGGAACACACTTCACCAGTCGTATTTTTATCGCATCTGTGACGAGGAGTGTCGACTAGGGAAAAAAGACGAGGAAAGACAGAAGCGAGTGCAAAATGAAGGGTAAAGACGAGACAGATCTTTATCTGGCCATGTGCAAAGCTCCCTATGATATTCCCATAATGCCAGTAATACCTATAACAGCTTTGGCGATGATGGCGTGTGTGTGTGTGGTTTCTGAAAAAATAGTTGCTTACTTAATGTGAATGTGAGGAGATAAGCAATTTTCGCACAGAGAGAGAGAGAGAGAGAGAGAGAAACTACACTTCATGAAAACTAGATCTCTATTCAAGCACACTGCTAGGCGGATTACGTACTACGACGCCTAACCAGCCCGAAAGGAAAAGAACATGGAGCGACACAATCTGTCGGTTTTCCTATTTTGTCTTTTCCGTTGGTTGGTTATTCTGGTACGATATCAACTCCAATGTGTACCAGATGCGTGAATGATCCCCAATTTCTGCACAAATCGGTTTCGTAACTGATGCTGCTGCTGCTGTTGCTGTCGCTACGGATAACTTGTAGAGGAGATCATCTCTCACAAATAGATAACGACATGTAATAGACGGTTAGAGAGAGAGAGTAGGTCCTACACCAGACGGTTTAAAGCTACAAAGAAATATAACTCTCTCTCTCTCTCTCTGCTAAAATCCGAGGTTCCGAGAGATCTGAGTTACGGAGTTCCGTGTCAACAGTTTCTTGTGTGGAGTGCCGGCTATTATTCTCAAAAATCGTTTACCACTGGTGCTCCCTTTGCTTTTGCAAAGATGTTGATAGCGAGAGAGGAGAATAGAAAATCTGCGAACATTTACTCATTCTCTCTCTCTCTCTAACGGATGTAAATTTACCGAATAAAATGGGCTACAAGATGGGAATCATAAAGGCGAAGAAAAAAAAATTGGGGGAAAACTGCCCGTCTTTTTTTGCAGTGTACTACTTGTAGTTTATTTTATGCCAAAGATTACTATACGCTTCCCTCCCAAGGAAAAAAAGCCCACAATTGTAGTAGTAGTAGTAGTGCACCTTTTCTTTCGAATTCAGAATCAATGCTCCATTCTGCTTTTCTTACAGCAAAAAATAAAAAACAGACGGAAAAAAGTTTACAGCCGCGGATCACCTCTCTATCGGTGAGCTAGATAGGAAGGAGAATGTATTTTTATATAGGCCACCGACGTCGTTAGAAAAGAAAGGTAAACACACAAGATGACGCCGGATCATGCTGCTTTTAATAAGATGTGTATGCAACCGGTGGATTTCTAGTTTACCGTCTTGTTCCACTTTCACTAGTCACTATTATTATAATGAGGCGGTATGTGGCAGCGTTTATTCTTGTATTTTTTATGCGGTGTCTGCCGAAACGTATCTGTGATACAGCGAACGGCAAAAACGACGAAAAAGACATTAGGGAAATGTACCATTGTCGTTTTATGTCAACGGGAATACGGTAAAGGGCGTTATAACCGTCGGATTCCCTATAGGATTATCCAATTATGCTCGTCTGATAAACAAGGCGCCCCCATATTTTTTTCTGTGCCAAAAGGCTCGTATTTTACGGCCAGGCCAGTGCCAGTTGTTGTGTATTGATACGTTGTAAGAATAGAAAGGATGACACGGTTAAATACTAGTACCATTTTTGGAAAGTACACAACGGAAGGGGGAAAGTAAATGGAAAGTGTCGCTTTTTTCAAGTGACCTAAAATGGGGATATTGTTGGGACATATGATACTAATCCAGATGTGTGTGAGGAGGACGTGCTCACAATATTTATTTTGGGGGAAGGCTTTATCTCTTTGAGGGAACGGACGGGAAAAGGGCGAGTTTCCTTTGAAGTTGTGTGGTAATCGATCAGATTGATGTGTGTTCAATGAGATCTCCTCTTTTGTAAGTTACCTTGTGGTCGGTCGACGAAAATAAGGGCAAGCTGGAGTAAAAGGATTTATTGATTTTCTACTTTAAACACAAGACACAATAAAAGTGTATCTTGTGTTCGTTTCCCTGGCAGAACAGCACACTTTTGACAACTCCACATGTCTAAAGCTGTATATGGTTTCTCCCCGAAAAATAAACCAAACTAAAAGAGGATTTTTTTTGGAAATAAAGACAAAATAAGATGGTTTTGACAAAAGAAGGAAGAATAGCAAGTCTCCATTGTTGCTATGGTTACCACCGGGAGTCCAGAAAGGAGCTGTAGAATCCCTACAATAAAATTGCTTTCTGACGAACAGCTTCCAGAGGGATACGACGACTTCAATTTAAAATGCATAAGCTGTTCCCACCACCAGACAGACAGACAGACAGACAGTCTGTGTGGAAGATGAAGGTTAAAGGGGGACCCCTCTGTCACCACCTTCCTTGTTTACAATGTCAACATCTCTGTTGATTACGTTCTACTTGGTTTTACTTTTTTAACTGATTGTCTCTCTGTCTCCAGTCCCTACTTAACCTTGCCATGACTTTCTCTCTCTCTCTCTCCCTCTCTCTGGACCACTCCGTATATTTGAAAGGTCGTACGTTTTATTGTAAAACTAAAATTAACACTTTCTTTCTTTTTATCTGGAAAGTCTTTAAACTTTCCTACTTTTTTTATGACGATAATGTCTTTTCTTGTTGATTACCCACGTCTCTCCCAACTTTTCACTTATTACCTCGCGAGAGTAACTTTTCTGTCAAAAAGGGCGACTTCACTGCCCTAGTCAATTGTCACTACATCACCACCTATCCCGGGTGTATCCCTTGTGCGTGCCTGTTACCCCGCTCCAACTTTCTCGAAGGCCTTCCATTAATAAAGATTCTTTTATTTGTTTTACTTTAATTACCTGAACAATAATAATCCTCGTCGTCGTCTCTCTCTCTTTCGCTCTCTCTCTCTCTTTATTAATTCGATCAAGTCAAATCCCTCCGCTTAGAAAGTAGGGGACCCGTGGTACTCAAATAAAAAACTATTTTCCCCGCACTACTGCCGCTGTTGAATATGATTTTTATGGCGCTTCCAAGATTAATTGTTTTTCCCCCCGTCTTATACCGTGTAATCAGGAAGAAAAAAATAACTTGTTTCTTTGTTTGCGAAGAGCGTCCTTTTGGTTCAGTAAAAATTATAGGCAACCTGCAACACAACTACACAGCGCTACCGCCACCACCACTGCCACACAAACCACCAACACCACCCGTTGGATTCCGGTATTCCAATTCCAACTTTTTTTTCTCCTTTTCTCTGGGTGCAACGACTGCCGAGGCTTTTTTCACAGCAGCGCCAGATCGTTTCGCTTTATTCTCTACGACACGACAGTTGTTGTACAAAAAAAGCAAGTGCAGTGCAGTGTGCTTTCAAGAGAGAGAGAGAGAGAGAGAGAGAGAGAGAGAGAGAAAAATTCAAAAAGATTTTAACGATACGTAATAACGATACGGCGAGAAATGTAAGGAGACATTTTGCACAGAGAGAGAGAGAGAGAGAGTAACACACGCTGCCGGTTTTTTGGCATACAGTAATAATAATAACCTGTTATAAGGGCGCAATGCATACAGGGATGCATATATGCATAAGTGTGTGTGTTCTTATAATACGTTGTACTCTCAAATTTTATCCTAATCCCACGCTTTTTGGTTCCTCTCACTCATTCTCTGTGTCGCTCTCTGGCTTTCAAAACTTTTTTTTCTTTCGCTTTTCAGATCTCATATTCAATACTGCATTCATCCTGTGCCCGAGAGTACATCCAAGTTAAAACGAGAAAAATATCCTGCAAGCAGAAAAAAAACCACATAGCTCCAGTTTTTTTTTCTTCTCTTTTTTTGACTACTCAACGACGGACGAATGAACGACAACAGCAATCTGACGGATACACACACACACACACACACACACACACACACAGATTCCAATACATTTATCGAACGGGACGAATGGGAAAAAGAAAGGAGGAAAAACAACAAAAAAAACAGAAGAAAATCTTGAAAGGAAAATGAAAGACAAAAGAATGTGAGTAAAGAAAAGAAAAACTGTGGACGAGATGGGATGACCTAATAGAAATATCTGAAACAAGCAGTTTGAACAGATAAACAGGATATGTGTTTGTCTAGTTCTCTCTCTCTCTCTCTCATCATCTCTATCGTTTGTGTGTGCTCTCTTTATAGAGCTCTGCTGTTTGTACTGACGAGGGTTCATTCGTATTTTCCTAGAAATGTGGCTTATATACATTTGACGTTGGGGACCTAACGGCTATTTTCAATATTGTGCAAATAAAGAGAGAGAGAGAGAGAGAGAGTAGAAGCAAACGATTTCTCGACGTCAAAGAATGGTTTTAAGCGTAAAACATAAATAATTATACAGAGAGAGAGAGAGAGAAACAGAAGACGAGTCTAAATGTGTCTCTATTTGTGTGCTTTCGCCTTTTTTTGGAAAGTTTACCTAAATGGGTCTATATAAAGCTCCCAGTCAAGTTTCCTGTAATTCCTGGCAGTGTATGACGTCTAATGTAAGATAAGATGAGGCACAAAATTAGCTAAATGGCCATTGTACTTTATAACAGCCTATTCTTATAATGGCCTACGTGATACACATTTAATCCTTGATTTCCGTCATAAAATTTAAATTGCCCACCGCGGGGACGACACTGGGACGTTGTCTGACGCATAATAATTCCCTAATTTAGCCTGGCCATATCTTGTAATGGAAGAGGGGTCTTGCCTATCAACATCTGCCGTGTATAATGCTCCCGTGCCAAATATGAGCATCTTTTAATGACGGAATAGGGAGAGGCTGACAATTCTTCAAAAAACATGTCAAACTGTCTGCAACGTTACGTTACTGCAAGAGCATGTTAATCCCACATAAAGGCGGAAGCAATTTATCTTCTTCCATAAATATATTTATAATCCGGCAGTTCTATATAGGCCTTGTGGTGCAAGGTTAATGACGTTGTTTGGTAAAATTAACATTGTTACTCAGCATGAGCATATTTTACGTCTAATTCCTGTCTTGGCTATCTATTCCTCCACATTTTTCTGCAATTTGCACTGCTTACCTAAATAAATCATTTGTATGCCTACATGCCTTGAAATAAAGGTAAATATGCGGCTATTTGTAATGGAAGCGCATAACTGCAATTTTTGAGCTGTTTGTATATCCAAGCGGAAATTCATACAGTTTTTTATTGACGCGGGCTGACAAGACATGATGTAAGGGATGCTATGAGGAATTGCAGAGCAGACCGCTACATTTTGCATATATGACCTTTCTTATGAAATCCTTTCCAAAAGCTTCTTGACAAATGCTTGACATCAAGAATCCTGTTAAATTAACTATGTACGTAAGCAGACGAAGTGTATATGTACTTATTTCAAAATGTGTATCATCCTGGCAATCTGATAAAAATCGGAAAGAGCCCAACCGCAGGTTGGCCCACAATGAAAAACTCACGGGAAAGGGTTTTGGTTGACAATAATAACATGTATGGGACCGTGTACACGTATGAATGGGAACAGTGGTAATACGCTAGTATGCATTTGAGGGATCCGATGCACAGAGAAAAAGAGAAAATGAAAGGTAAAATGCTACACGCAGATTACAATCAGGTTTCGTGCGTCATCTACTGTAATACGGGGTTACATAGGTACATTATCTTGCACTGCTGCGACTTGCGACTGCAATGTCCTACTTGCGTGGAAATGTCAAATGTTCACACATATTATGTTCGAATTACACGCTGGGTGCATTCTCTTTTTGACCTGGAATGAAACGGTTAGCAATTTACCGCATGACAGAAATCTTAAATCGTGGTATCGTGTAGCATGTGTCCTACTCCTGATAGGAGCAGCGGTAATTATGGGGACGTTAGTCGGGCCGACTTTTACTTCAGCAGAAATCAATATCGTTTAATTATCTTGGAGCTGTAATGTAATGCTGCGTCATATATATTTTTCCTCATTTTGCGCAATAGGAAATTTTTTTTTAATTTCCGGGGTAATCTGGAAGGACGCGTTAAAATCTGTCGTTTTTTTGCAGTCAATACGCAATATCCTCCCTTTACCAGAGAAGACATTATCTATCAGGGAAATATATCACCACGTCGCCGTTTTATTCCCATCGAGGAAGAATATCAACGTCAGCGCCGGGTTGAAGCCGCAGCAGCAGCGAGGATGGGAAGAAACATCGACTTGTCAAACAAGGGGGCTCTGCCTGATAATTTATGTCTCTTTAAAATGTTTTCGATGAAGACAGAGATGCCCGTGTAAGGACACTGCAGCCGAATTACCCGGGGAGAGGGAGTTATCACTTCACACGACGGTGACAAAGAGGAAGAAAGTTGCACGTTAGAAAAGGGGAGAAGAAAAAAAGGAAGAAAAAAAACACTCCTGTGTGATTACTTCATTTTTTACCGCTGGAATTTTAAATTTTTGGTAATAATTCTCGCCCCAGTTGCTTATGAACCTGTCAAGGGAGAAATGGTGACGGGGTTAATCGTATTTCCATTCTCACCAGGGAAACTTTCCTTTTCCCCGGAATATAAAATTACTGCAGCCTCCAACATCTTTATAATTTCAATTTACATATTTGTGCCGTCACATAACCCTCCAAATGCGGTTTTCCCCTGATTGTTTCATGTTACATGAATAAAATCTTTCATTTCCACAAATTCTGTTCGAAATCGGAAATAAACCTAAACGTATGGAGAGATTCAGGGGAAAAAATGTCAAACTTCAAGGAAACAGCTCGAATTTATGGAGAGATGAAACTCAGCCTAGACCGTGAAAAATCACTGAAAGGAAAACAACTCGTGACATGTTTCAACGGCTGCGGTGTGTGTGGGACATGAGGACTGCTGTGTATTTTCGGTTTCGTCAGAATTTCGTCCTTCTTCTCAAGGTTTTAAAGGAAAATCCAATGTCAATTATTTTTCCCTTTTCCCGAACTCTCTTCCCTAACCACTACGACTACTCCTGGAGAATTTCCTAATTAATGTACACAGCCCAGCGGGGGTAGTTCATTAAGACACCTTGTCTTGTGTTTGTCCTGCTTGAGAAAATAATCTCGACACATTCTGTGCCTTCAACCGCTAATGTAATTTAATATGACCACACTTGAAGGAAATCAATTTACCCGGGCGTCTCTACATACGTTTTCGTCAATGCCATGTATGGTAATGCGACTTTCCAGCTTCTCCCTTTTTATCCGACGACGACGGTTAAAAGGAGGGTAATCCCTGTGCGTGCGCACAAACCGTTTAATCCCAAACCACGGCGCGCGGTCTGACACGAAGTAGCTGGGAGTCGAATCCCGTGTGTGAGAGTGTGTGAGTGAGTGAGCACAAATTCCACTTGTCTCTCCTCCTTTTTTCATTTTCTGATACGAAAACCCATATTCATGTAACATTTTCGTTGAGTGGAACTATTTTGCATTTCCCCTTTACATACCACTACTGTCACGGATCTATGTAGTGTGTGTGTGTGTGTACTTTCCTTGAGAATCCTAACTTAAATATTTGTACGTTTGCAGCTTCAGTCAAGTAGAGAGGAGGAAGGAGAGAGAGAGAGAGAGAGAGAGAGAGAGAGAGAGAGAGAGAGAGAGAGGGGGGGGAATGCTTCTTCTGCAGAGTACCACACCACCACCATCCCTGGTCCTGGTACGGATTATGAATGTGCATCGTTGTCGTTGCTGCTCCACTGCACATTTTTCATTTCCATTTCATGAATAAGAAATGACCTGACACTTTTCATTTCGCCTTTGCTCTTTTCATCATCAAATTATATTCCGTGACATATTATTATTGCCATTAATATCGGGGTACGTCGTACTTGTTATTTGTTATCGTATTACACATGGAAATTCTTTCCAAAGCCGTGGTAACTCTACTACCCAAATTTCTAAAAGGTCCCACTATTCGCCAACTTTTCCATCGGTCCCAAAAATCCAAAATACTTATAGTAGTTCTTATAGTACTTAGCTTAGCCTATAGTACTTCTTGTATTCTCTCGTCCGCGAGACCTCCTCCCTCCGCGCTGCGCAAAAATTTTAAACGCAAACAAATTCCAGCTTTTTACTCCTCCACCATAATCCCCAGTGTCGGTAGTGGCGTTGTCAAGTTCCGAAACAATCTCCACGTATACTAGACTTCCTTTATACTTATTATTAAGCGTACAGCTTCCCTAAATGGCGTCCACGTTTGTGCAAGTTGGAGGTGGACGGTTCATTTCTTTTGAAGAATAAACTGTTCCACACGAACAGTTCTGCAAAATCATATTTTCCTTCATTTCGCAGACAACTTCCAATTTCAACGTTGCTACAATAAGGCGGATCTGCATCTACAGCCCGAACCCGGCGGACATGCCTATTCCATTACACTTACACAGCCTCTACCATCCCACATCAAACATCAGAAAGACAACAAATTTGCAGAAATAACTTTGTCGTGTCATAGATAATGCAACAATTTCCATGCATGCCTGCATTGGTTGTTACCCTGTTATGTTGTCATGGCCCACGGAACTAAGGGGGATGAGGGGGACAAATCCCTGCCCGAGCTTGGGCCACTTTACATTAGATGGATAGGGAGGTGGAGGAGTCGCAATGCATTACAGGATAGGACAATCCCCCCTCTGTCCCCCCTCTTCCGGTAACCTTGGGTGTTTAAAGTTGCACCGAGAGAACCGCCTGTGTTTCCACCATTTCAAAGTCATCTTGTTCCTGCATGTTTTCACACAGAGTTTCTTGTCGTAACAGTACATTTCACTTCACTTCCTCTCTTTTTTCCTTGTCTTTCCCCCGTCACATTTTCTCTCCTCCCCCGATTTCGGAGGAAGGTTTTTAATACAAAAAATAAAAGATTACCGTCGTTATGTCACTTTTTTTACACGCATCTATTCTGTCGACAAAAATGAGAATATTATTATAATATGAGCAAACGACGAAGGAAAGAACGCGTAATTTTCATTTTTTGGCCGCAATTCAATTTTTTTCGCACGGCTTTTTTTTGTCCCATGAAATATCCCCCTCATCCGTCTTGGAACTCTGCTTGGATTAAATTATAAAGCGGAGAGCTGCCGTAAGAGCGTGTACTTTTACTACACACTCATAATTCTACCCAGCTAATAATAACAATTTTGGGATAATAATGTTCAAAACATAATATGTCATATTTTTACTTTTTCGTGTTTATGCGATATTTTCGTGGATAAATCAATGAGTCAAGTTTTATACTGTCGTGCGATGCCAATAATGCGACGTGCGACGCCACAAAAGTTATCCTTTTCCTTCCCACTGCACTCCCGGGGAATATCATTCAGTTTTTTTCGTAAGATTAGTCATTTTAAAAACTGACAGGGTAAAATAAAACAAATATGCCAACACCAACACCTCAATCTTTATGCAGTTTACACATTGCATTTTGCATATATATTACAATCATGTATTTCCATCAAGGGAGAAACCTTCGTGGGTCATTTGGGGGAATTCTCCATAATGGTTTCCAATGGCATCAATTTGTACAAAAAATAAAACCATGTAAAAGTACGTAGGTAACCAATCATGCTTGGAAAACGTGAAACTTTCCCGTCATTCCCTCTTCCTAGGATAAAAATAGTAAGTTACTTTGACTGTTTGATGAAACAACCGAAAAATTTATCTTTAATGAATGGTGAATGACATTCCTGTTAATGAATATGTTGATGAAAAGGAAAGCTCAACCTACTAGGAGTGTGTAATAAAGGAGTGCTACGCAATGCGACGCGACGCCACTAATTATACGTATCACCATGGCATCTACATCCTAACATAAAACGCTCACAGCGTCGAAACGTTTGACCCTGGCTCTGTCATTGTCATCAAAACAAAATTAAAGAGCAGCGTACGATGTTTAATACCAAGTACCAGGTGGTGGCATGTTGCAACGGAACAAGTACGGGAAATGAGGGTAACGGAACAAAATATTTTTCTTTTTCTGTAACAACGTCGTTTATGTATGTCGCCTTATGTCGTGTAGAGAGTGGGTTTATATTTACAGTGAGTTTATAAGAGACACAGATTATGCGCTATTTGTCCGAAAGAGAAAGAATTGAACCAAAGGCTCTGGCCCCGAGCCTCTGGGAACGCAAAATCTCAAAAAAAAATGAAAGCGTATGAAAATCAGATTTGTTTATAAAACTCGAAACCAATGAAAAGTCCAATCGCGATTGATATACAAAGTGTGTATGCAAAATTCAATGAAGGGAAAAGCGAATAAATTAGTCAACAATAATCGCTATTATTATTGAGTCACGAGTAGCCCTCGTATGGTCGTAATTATTTTTAACCTTTTCAATTCCAACCTCCAACATGATATGTAAAACTTAGAATATTCTTTGGAAACCCATTGGTAATGGCATCTTGCAGAAAGTTGGGTGCACCAGTAAAACACAATTCGGTACTGAGTTCACATGGGTTGCCATGGCGGGCTACAAAATTCCGTGTGGTCTGTTGTAAAATATTATTTCGTGTCTTCGGCTGCTTGTTGCATAAAGGTAGCCAAGAGGTCTAGATTTAGGCACTATAGAACCTTCAGTTCAACCTAGTTTCGTACAGACAGACATCCGAATTAATTCATTTAGTGTGCTTTTATGCTATGTACATTCATCCAGGCGAGAGCACATACAAAAATACAGCATTTTATAAGGTTTCTGTGTAGATATGCTCTTTTAATCATTAAATACTAACGAAGTAAATAATAGGCCGTTTTTTAAATAGTTTTAGTGTCACTAATTTGCTTCAATTCAACCTGCCATTACGTAAATGTAGTAGCAATTAGTGCAGAATAAGTTGGATACATTTAGCTAATTACTCTATTTTTCTATATTAATTCTTCGCCTACAGAAAGGCACAATTTAAAAAAAGGTGAACAAATTTTGTTTAAATGTTGAATGAAATTAAAGGCAGTGCGCCACGCGACAAGGCTATAAATTGCTCCTCTGTCGGACCCTTGAGATGACACCCGTTGTTCGGTGTATTAAATACCTGTGGCGTGTCTATTAAAGATTCCTCAAGTTGTTTTGTTGTTTACAAGCAAAGTCATTCATCATCCATTAGGGAATCCAATGGTTTGTTGATTATATTATAAGGAATTGTTTTTTGGTGTATTTATATAGCTCCAAGAATGTGGACTTACTACTGAAGTTGCACAAGCACATTGTTTACTTTCTCTTCTGGATCTTGCCATCCGTGTCCGTCCATATTTTTTTTGCCAGTGACGGATTTTGTATTAGTGGCCATTATCGCTTTCCAAAATGCCGAAGAGAAACCCTCCCGTAGGAATTTATTTAGGGAATGTATCTGACATTAGACAGGCGTTGACAGAGAGTAGGGAAGCGGGGTAAGAAACAGGAAATAACATTTAAACTTTCTACTTGTTGTAATTTGTGACGTAATTTTTACTGGAAAAATGTTCAGTTGGTGTTGTTTTGTTATTATCAATTGTCATATGCAAACTCGCAATGTTCTTACATTTATTTCTATTTCTCTCATTTCAGGTATGATTACCTCTGTGCTAATGTTGTCTCTGATAAGTATCGTCAAAATGCTCTTCAGGGGTCCACACATGATTCTTTGGAACCATTCAGTTGGTTCGACATGTCTTTAAACACTAACGGTAACAAACAAACTTGTACCGGGTTGATACTTAGATACATATATACGTGACCTGTAACGACTGCAACTTTTTTGATAGATTGGTGTCAGTCAGTGGCAGGAGTTTTGAGTGACGTTCAAGAGCATACAGAATCTACGGATCTTGTACTTCAACGAAGGGCAAGCGAACTAATTGAGAAAGAAATTGGGTACATACAACACTTGGCAATGTTTTCAGTCATTGTTAATCTTCCTAAGGGCGACTCAGCTAATCTGTGCAGGATATTAAATTCAAAAGTGTCAAATGACGGGATTAACCACTCTAACATTCATGTAAGTTTACATATCAAGTCTTGAGACTTTGGAAAGTCAACTCTTACGACGAAAAATATATATTTGAATAATTGCTTCATATTTTAATTAGTTTTTTTGTATGAAAAATCGTCACATAAATATTTATAGGTATGGGTTCGTATGCCAATGACTTATGAATCCCCCGCAAAGGTCATGAACGGAGATGCTAATGGGGAATTGCAGCTAGAAGATGATGAAAATGAGTGTAAAGAAAGTTCCTGGATAACGTACGTAATATTAAAAGCTTTTGAGGGCATCACCTGTATAAAAGTTTTAATGTGCCTCTTTGCAAACTGGATTCCATCCTGTAATTGTCTACCTTATAGATGGAACAAATTTCGGAATGCTGTGAACGCCGAAAGGCGCATATCACCGGTACTTAACTTTCCGGTGGATCTGCCTGGTGATGAAGAAATCAGACGGTGGTTGGGAGAACCGGTGAAAGCAATTTGTTTGAGTGAAGGTATGAAAGAATTAATGAAAAATTGTTGGATAATAATAATGAATTTTACCTAAAATCTAATAATTTATTTGTTGTTTTAGAAAACTTCATTACTAATAACAAAGGATATCCCATTTTGCCTAAACGCACACAGGGCATTGTAAGAGATTTTTTTGATATTGGGGCTCAGGTAATAATAAATTGTGCTCCCAACCGCACTCCAGGCGACTATGTGCACTTCAAGCAATACATGGAATACTTGTATGGACAAAAGGTTGGTTACACAAAAATCGATGTAGATGGATTATATATTTTTTCAATTTTAAAATTGTAAAATTTGTGTTTAGTTCAGAGAATGGGAGGAAGATTCAGTAATGAAGTACACCAAGGGCTATGAAGACTATTTGCAATCTCCCCTTCAACCACTCATGGACAATTTGGAGGCCAATACATACGAGGTTTTCGAACGGGACCCAACTAAATACCAACTCTATCAAGAAGCAATAGCGAAAGCATTAGTGTTTAAAATACCCGAGAGTGAAATGGAAACTAAAACAGTGTAAGACCTCATTTTTCATGCATATTTATCGAAGGGACGTTTTCAGAAGTAAACTGTTGTACTATTTCATTAGTGTGGCTATGGTGGTTGGCGCCGGAAGAGGCCCTCTAGTTCGAAATTGTCTCGCTGCAGCGGAAAGTGTTAATCGGAAGGTTAAGCTATATGCTGTGGAGAAAAATGTAAACGCTGTTTGCACACTCCTCCATTTGAAAAAACATGTTTGGGGAGATCGAGTTACGGTAATTTCATCGGATATGCGGGAATGGAATCCTGATGAAAAAGCGGATATATTAATCTCTGAGTTGCTCGGCTCATTTGGGGACAATGAGTTATCTCCTGAATGTCTGGATGGAGCCCAAAAATTTCTTAAAGGTAAGGACGAAAAAAACCCATAATATCAAGGCAGAAACTGTCCCATAATTATCTTTCATTTACCCCTATTATTATTTTACAAATATTTCAGAGGATGGTATAATGATTCCGCAAAGCTATACATCATTCATATCACCTGTAATGACGCCCAAGCTGCACTGCGACGTCAAGACGTTTTACGATGTCAACAAGCACTCCTTGAGTCATTTTGAAACTCCTTATGTAGTATTTATGAAAAACTTCTATGAAATCGATCGACCAAAATCTCTTTTTAACTTTGTACATCCAAAAGCAGGTAAACTTGTTGATCTGTTGACCTCCCCATTAGTCTATGGGTCTGTGTATTTTAATTGCAACATTTACGCCCAATTACTTACTTTTTTTAGATGTTGAGCAAAGCAACGACCGGTATGCCGTTGTTGATTTTACAGCGAAAAAAGACTGTGTTATTCATGGTATTGCGGGATACTTTGAGAGCCAGTTGTTCGGAAACGTGTTGATGAGCATCCATCCAGACACTCATTCAGAAGGCATGTTTAGCTGGTTCCCCATTTTCTTTCCAATTCGTGTAAGTCTACAAAACCTAGTAAACCTGTTGTTAGCTAATTTATTTTAAAGGAATTACATATGTAATGTCATTGTCACCTTTGTGTATTTTATATTTCCAGGATCCGGTTCCAGTCAAAAAGGACGACAAAGTAACCCTACATTTTTGGCGGTGCTCTAATAAACATACCGTTTGGTACGAATGGTCAGTATCTAACCCTAGCCCCATTCCAATTCATAATGTCAACGGACGCTCATATACAATCGGCCTATAAATTTACTTAACGCAACGATCGCTTTAATTGAGCCTATTCATAAAAATTAGCTAACGACACATATACGTACAAGAACAGAAAATAGCCAAGAAGATATCACTAACACTATTTTTCGGTTTCGTATTGATACTCAATCGTTCGCAGTTAGACATTTTCAGGGAAGTTCCTAACGGGGCGAATGATAATATTGAATTAACAACCTGTACAATTTCGTTAGTTTTCCACATTTTCCGTTTCTTTATGTTAAAACTCAGTTGAAGTCGTTTTTTGTAAAGTATTCACTCAGTTGTTATTCCGTTTTGTTTTACCACATCTGTTTTGTGATCTGTATAGTTGTAGATCCCGTGTAGTGGAGTTGGTAGTAGTAGTAGGTATATTGTATTGTATTATTTACCGTCTTATATCTCCAACAATATTACATTTACAAGAATGTTCTTGTCGAATTTTAAAAAAAAAATATTACAACATGTAGTTGCAACTTACAATTTAATTAATTAATCAAATAACTAACCATCAAAGACACAGTCAAGTAAGATTATACAAAAGCAATTTCCTTCCGGTCTAATAAAAACACAGCACATAAACAACACTTAAAAAACTCGTTCATTTTCGTTAAAATACTTTATTCATTTTTTAGAATTTTCGAGAAATCACAATAATAGTGTATTGTGGTAGCTCTCTACTACTCATGTACTAATTAAAGTGTTTTGCATTTATTTATGACGTGTCTTCTCTACTCTACATACGAGAAAGGACACATATATACGGCCTTTACACAGACGATGATTTAGTATAATTTTGGGGGAAAATGAAATTTATCAACTATTAAACAGTTTAATATACTTATTCTTGTATCAATATTGTACTTGTTGCTCAACGTTTACTACATACACAATATACTCAATCTAAGACAAGTAAAATCGTAAAATTGAGTACACATTCAGACCATGCCAGCGGCCTCAGAAAGTAAACAAGTACCGTTGAAAATAAAGCTACAAAGTGCAGAGATGATGGCAATACTTTTTGAAGTAACATGTCACAACCACACAAAATCATAATTTTTTTTTATATACTGTAGTCTGCAGCATTGTACCGAGCACAGTTCAACTCCCAAAAATGTGGAATTATATCTTTGATTAACGGTAAAATAGTAAAATTATACAATGTACAAAAAAAAAGAATATTATATAACTGCATTATAAAAATAATTCTTGGAAGTCAGGATACTTGAAACAATTGTTGGAGTAAGTTAAGGGTTTTTTTGTCTATTAACAAATTAAGGGTTTCAACAAACTTAAAACGTTAGTTCATTCAGCTCAGCTTCATATTATATAAGTGTGTTATGTTATATCTTTTTACAGGTTAAAGACTTTTAGTATATTTGATATTACTTAAATTTCGATTTTAATTTATTTTTTATTATTATTACAATTATGCATTATTATTAGTAAGAATTTATTTAGCTACGAGGCCACTAGCTGTTTAACGGCATTAAAGTGGCTGATATGTATTTTAAAGGCTGTTTTCTGATCATTTGGATAAACAACGACCAGGATTTTTTTTTCTTCATTTCTAAATACACGAAGGTGGCAACCTTCAACCGGGTTGGGTGGAAAGCTTTACATTGGCATTGTAACAACATACCATCCATACATGTAGTAGTACACTTCGCTCTCTCTCTCTCATCCCTTTAAATTAATGAAGGACTTAACTAGAACTTGAGATTAAATATTTAGTATACCTATTCCGCTATTTAACTTTCAATTCCGAAACAGTGCAGAAAGTTACTGTTCAATACTAAAGTGCTACGTCCTATTTAGTGTGTGAAGGCTGACGTGAATCTAATTCTTGTCGAACTAATAAATATAAGTAGTGTTCCCACAAAAATTGACTTACATATACAAACTATTATGGTTTTAGTCTAAATCACAAGAACTTTCTGTTTTTTTTTTTAAACTCAAGAAGTACAAGCAGGACTATCCTTGGTATCTATATTTAAGGTGGGTGCTGCAAATGTTTTGTGAGCAAAGAACTCAAGTGATGTTTGTCAGATTAACTACTTGACAATTATAACGTTTTCCCCGACCGTTAAAGTACAGAATAGATACACACAGCCAAGCTAATACCTGGATTCTGATTCTGGCTATCTTATATAAACTACGTTTGTGACCGTTTTCAAATTACTACGAATATGTACGTCTGCACCGGATTGTATATATCTCATTGTTACGTCGTCGGTAAATAAGTCAGTTTGGAGAATTTTTAACGAACTTTTGCAGTTGCCTCCGGACGATGCTGAAGAAGGAGTTCAATAACAGACTCGTCGGCCAAAGTTGATGTGTCGCCAAAGTTGGAGTCACCCACGGCAATTTTTCGTAATATTCTGCGCATAATTTTCCCGGAACGAGTTTTTGGGAGTGCAGGGGCCAACTGGATTACTTCTGGGATAGCAAACGCTCCAATTTTCTCTCGTACTGTTGTAGTCGAATAAAACGTTAAATTATTATCTTCGTTAAAACTATTATTATTAAATTAGGATCCGATTTCGTATTTGGAGATACCTTTAAGCTTGAGCTCAGATTCCAGTTGAGAGGAGAACTCAAAGCCATCTCGAAGTGTAACGAAGCAATATAGGGCTTCCCCTTTAACATTGTGCGGCATAGCTACTGCTGCAGATTCAGCGACAGCTGAAAATAACAAGAAATGTCGTTACCTTACAATTAACTGCAAGTTATAATTTATACGGCAATAATCCCGTATTTTGTCTTCGTCCCTGTACTAAACAGTTTATGGGTCAAAAGATAAAATTAATTTCCTTCTACAATTTACGCTGGCGGTAGGACTATCTTATAAAAATTAGGCATACAGCTGATCCTGGTTTTTGCGGGGTAGCACCGGGAAGTGGTGTTATTATATGTCCACCAGTTTCTGTCTGCCAGTAGGTATCCACAATAGGGCATCTTCCATCTCCAACGACGTTATAATACCATAACCATGCCTCAGGGTTAATGGGTTCACCAACGGTGCCTAAGATTTTCAGTGAACTTCTATTGCACCTACAGGCGAGATTTTATATTACAGTTTTTAAACCGTTTTGACACTAGTTTAAAACAAGTAAATATATTGAGAGAAAAAGGCGTTCCTTACTGTGTCACAAAATTGTCTCCAAATTTCATCAGAGAACGGATGGCAGTGGGAGCAGTATAAAATTGATTGACCTTGTACTTGTCAATTACATCCCAAAACCTAGAATTTGTGGGGTAAAAGGGTGTGCCCTCAAACTACAATACATGGAAAAATGTGGGATAAGTCGACTGCTAACATGATTTAACACACGACTTTCACAGAACACATCGTACGACATACCATAACTGACGTTGCTCCATTTGCAAGGGGTCCGTATGTAACGTAAGTGTGTCCGGTAATCCAACCGATGTCAGCAGTACACCAGTAGACATCTCCAGCATGATAATCAAAGTCATATTTGAAAGTTGTTGCTGCATAGATCATGTAGCCTGCTGTTGTGTGAAGTACCCCTTTCGGCTTCCCTGTAGAGCCACTGTTAACCAGTAAAGCGACAAAAAAGTTAGTAAACACACCCGGCAAAGGAATTACATTCACATTTTAAAATTAATCTTTATCTGTTTTGTTTGGTTGGCCCTATCATTGCGGTAATACATTGTCCTAACCTCGTGTATAACATGAAAAGAGGATCTTCGGCATCGACCCATTCAGGTTCGCAAACATTGTCCGCCTTTTCCATTAATTCATGATACCATTTATCACGGGAGTCATCAAATGGTGCCTGAAAGTTGCAACAAGACAATTGGCTCTTATTACAAAGTCAAACATTCCTGTTGTGAGATCACGTGATGAAAATCAATACGTTAATTATCACTTATATACAATTACGTACGGAATAATCATACTGTTTCCTTTTCGTAGGAGACTGATTTGTCTGTTCATCGGCTTTGTTAACCGCTAATCGCGGCAAGTGATTCACAACAATACAATGCTTAACGTCAAGATTGGCATCCCCACATTTGGATATAGCTTTATCACTGATCTCCTTCAAATGAATTATCTTTTCTCCTCGCCAGACACCATCCGATGTAATTAAAACAGAAGCTTGAGCGTCGATCATACGATCAGCCAAAGAATCTGCAGAGAATCCTCCAAACTGTGATACAAAAAAATACAATTTTTATGATGGTCAACAGGCCATTTAAAATCACAGTATTCTGTTTCCGCGAGCATGTTTATGGTGTTCTTACGACGATGGAATGTACGGCGCCGATTCTCGCACAGGCCAACATTGCCACAGAAAGTTCAACAATCATGGGCATGTAAATGGCAACCCTGTCCCCTTTCTTCACACCCAGCGATTTTAAAACGTTTGAGAATTTGCACACCTCGTTTAACAGTTCACCCGTAAGTTGTTGTGGACTCATCCTTGGGATCATTTCCTTCCCTATAACATATAATAAAAGAAGAATTTAATAAGTCATTCACATTAATCTTTTAGACTGAATTTTCTTAACTTACCAATAAAATGCCACTGTATCCTTAAGACCATTTTTCTCAATATTACGGTCCAACAAATTGTACGCAATATTCGTTTTTGCTCCCTCCATCCATTTTATAGAAATGGGACCTTGATTAATATCGAAGTTATAGCTAAAATATGGTTTTCCGTCGGGTTGTTTTGATTCAAAATAAAAGTCTTCCGCAATTTCTTTCCAAAATCTTTCTGGGTCGTCAATAGACCTTTTATACATGGCCTGATACTCGTCGATGGATTTAATGTAAGCATTTTTAGAGATCTCTGCCGATGGATCGTACACCTGTATGTAAATACAAATAACGTTCCGATTACTACAAGATTTTCATGGTTTTTATCGGAACATGACATTGCCAATGTTTAAAAAATTCTTCCATCATTCCATCACCCTTTTCCGGTGGAAATCATCATCGGATTCTGCTACAGTGGTGGTACGCGAAAAGAGATGATTTAGAAATGCTATAACCTAACAAGACGAAAACGACGACGAAAATAATTAAAGACTTTAATCCCTAAACTTTAAAATTTTCGTGATTTCTTTTTACTAAATGAATTTATTGTTTGGACCCGTTTCAAGGCCAAATTGTCTTAATAGTTTATCGTTACTGTGAAATCGCAAAGAAAAAAAATTAGTGTTTATTACTCAACAAGACTGCACACTGCTGCACCCAAGTTATACTACAACTCTTGCGAAATCGAAAGTGATGAAAAATGCAAAATGTTAATTATGTATGGTTGGTGTACATGCGTTGTAACTGCACCACCACAAACAGATTTATGGGAGAAAATGGGCAATGAAACTTTTGGAAAGTGAGCGACACACACGACACACACATATGTAGATAAACAAAGCACGTCAAAACGAAAATTACAAATAGAAATGTTCATTTAAAAAAAAAACTTGAAAAAACTCGGCTGCTCATGAACATTACCTCCGATCCTTTCTCCCCCTCATTTGCGTTTGCTGTTCCGTTTGACATATTTTCACTGGGCATTTCCGTTTAACCTCAACAGATCTATAGTCAAGAAAAAGAGAAAAGAATAATTGTTTATTTAAACGATTTTTACATTCTTCAATTCAAGACAAATTGTTTGTTGTTCTTTCCGATACAGATAGTCACAAACTTTTTTTAGTTCAAAACACGCTGAATCGATAACCTCAAATCAGATATTTGTTTTTATCTACACAACACGAGTGCGAGTGTCACGATTGTATAAATAGGACATGACGCGTGGAAACTGGACACCACGGAGTTACTAACATTTCTAATCAAACAATTAAACCAAACTACCTACTTACGACATTGGATATACGACGTGTGTAATTAACACTTTTGGGTTAAAGTAAGGAATCGGGATTTCATACTGCATCCCAACCAGGGATGCAGTATGGAATTTACTATATAAATTTCCGCTGATGCAACGTAACGTCAACCCAACCTAACCTAAATTTGACCAACCAAAAAGATGCAGTATGGGAAATTAACATAGGGATGCAGTATGAAATCCCAATGTCTTACTTGAACCCACTTTTGGGTGTAAAAATCTAACAATTCACAGTAGATTTACCGATTTACCTTTACGAACAAGAACGAGTAACAAACAAGGACCTAACACCTAATTGACAGTGGAAAAGTGAATAACAATGCTAGGAAAACTATTAATGGTGAACCGAGAGAGAGACAGCACGTTATGGATATATACTCAACTTCCGTTCCATTTGCAATCCAAATGTTTTGTTTACTCGACTTCTAGGTTTAGTCTTCTCAAGCAACAAAACAAGCAATGCAAAATGCAATCTATATTTCATCCTGCCTGTTTCGTATTAAAAATTACATGTTTAACAAAATACTTTTTACTGCTCGGTACCTTTTTACTGCTTCAGTATTATATGACTTCGACTATCGATTGGACCTTAGACCTCTCCCAAAATGTTCATTCATTTTGTCGGTCACATTTCATGTTGTTGGATTGAGGGTGGGACACGCCTACGTATACACACCGTGTGCATGGGTATTTAAAAAAAATTTAACATGCTTTATTAAAGTCTGTCAAACAAGATGGTGGCTCCATAATACATAACTTCATAACACGCATTATTGACAATCACCGAATTTTTTTGCAGGCAGGGAAAGTACTCTCCGTGTCCCACGGTCCGGGTTTTATGGACAATGGTCAGTGGTTAGCTTAGAGCTTTTGTAACATACACGGATACCCGGCAAAAAATTGTTGCCTGCCTGGGAAAGTCCAGGCCCCGACCATCAGTTGGCGCCAGGACGCCGAGCTCGGCTCTTTTTTTGCCGAGCTAGACCCGTTCTACCTTGGCTTATGGCAAGCCGAGCTCGGCGTATCGGCCGAGCTCGGCTCTAACTCAGCCGTGCTCGGCTC
>JAHZNE010005490.1:0-15548 GCA_027744055.1 Callyntrura sp. NNG-2020
TGATTCCCAGAAAAAAGTGTTTTGGCCTGTCGAATACGCAAATAGCTGCTGAGGAGTAACTACTGAAGATGGTGCAATTGGTGCATCAGTTAGTAGTTTATGTTTATTTTGCTACCAAACGAATATAGATTTATTATCATCAGAGAAAGAGGAAACCTGCGATGGGGGCGATGATGTCGACTTGGGAAGATACGTGGAGTTGTTGGAGAGTTTTGCTGGAGCAAAATTTTCGGTGGAAGACGTCATTGTGTCTACTCCACGTCCACGGGGAGAAGGGGAATGGGGACGGGAAATACGTAGAAATGAAGGCTTGGCGATTTTGGGGGCTTGTGAAAAGTGCTCGGGAGTGTTGTCGCGGTTTTGTGAGTTGTACTCTCAGATGAAGAGTGTCCAGCTACAACTTGAAGTCATATTAAGGACATTAGTGGATGCAATGGTAAATGCAGATAAAATAGGCGCTAAACGGAGGCTGGCTAAGGAAACGTTCAACAAACTGTGGGCGAAAAAAGGGGGCTTATCTGAAGAAAAATATCAAGCGTGGAGTAAAATAAATCATCTTAGAGCTGAAGTTGTCAACAAATGTACATATGAAGGATATTGCAGCTATCCTAATTCCTAATAATTAAATTATATACATCAACAATAAGTCATTTTATGTTACTTTTGTTTTACAGGCACCCACAAAATTTTAGAATCGCAAGCCAACACCATTTCAAGGGAAAACGAGTCTCCATCGTCAGCTGCAGGTTCCGTCGATGATTTCATGGATGAGAGTTCAGGCATGCCAAGCGACGACCTTTTCTTACAGGAGAATCGACTTGATAATGCATTAAGGACGACGGTAACGAACGATCCCATTTCATCAGAAAGTGGCTTTATGATGGGGAATCGGGATCCTTTATACGAGGCTACGGCGTTTGAAGACGCCGACTGCAGTAGTGATGATGGGGACGAAAAAGTTTTATTGTAGGTTTGAAGCAAATTTTAAATTCTTAAATGATTAATTGTGTTCGTGGTCGTAACTTTTTTAACTGTTCTTTTTTCAGGGAAGCAGAAATAAAAATTGAGCAGGAAGATGGCAATGTAGGAATCCCTAATAGCACAGCGCCTGTCGTTGCACCGCCAGAGAAACCTTTTAAGTGTAAACACTGCCCTACACAATTTTCTTCAAAATTGACTATGAGCCGGCACACCGTTAAATTTCATAATACCGTGATTGCTCCTGTTGGCGGAAGCGCCTCCAAAGGACATCCGCACTCGTCTGCAGCTAAGAGATTTTCATGTACTTTATGCAGTGAGAAATTTAAATTTCTAAAAAACTTACAAGCTCACAAGCTAAAATATCATAAAGCTACTTCCGACACCGGGACTGACAGTTGTGTTGACGTCAGTGGGGAAAATGCTGGAATAAAGAAAAGCAGCAAACCACTTGGAGACCAATATCCATTTTATTGTGCTCTCTGTCCGGATAAAGGTTTCAATTGGAAATGTAATTACATCCGGCACCTGCGGGTGCATCACGCCATGTCTTTATTGGAAGCGAAATTGGCATTTAAGGAACACAACAAAGAATCCCTAGCGAGGGATGCCAGTGGGAAACCCCAGTATGCTTGTAATATCTGCAAAACCAAATTTTCCACTCTGAATGCTTTAAATGAGCACAAGAAGAAATTTCACTTGAAGATGCTAGATGATTTTTCTTGGCCGGATCAACGTTTTAGGTGTCCAATCTGTTCCATTAGTTTCAAACACGCCGGCGTGCTAAAAATTCACAAAATGAAGTATCACCAAAGTATCCTGCAGCAGGGTTCCCTTGTAAAAACCGAGTCAAAAGATCGGTCTTGCGCAGATAAGCAGAAAAAGGAGGAGAGACGCGAGAAGCAAGCTAAAATGTCGGACAATGTACGAGCGTCAGAAGCGTCACCACACATGTGCAGTGTGGTCAGCTGTTTAGAGACCTTTCGAGTGGAACAAGACCTGCAAAAACACAAGGGTCTTCACGGGGACTTCAAATGCAGTTTTTGTCCAGAAGTTAAAAACTACGCGCCGGACTTATCCTCGCACGAAATTGATGAGCACTTCATTGAGCTTCCAGCGCCATCGTTGAAAAAAGATAACGAAGATAACGAGAGGCTAGGGTACAAATGTCCCCGGTGTGAATTTCATACCCCGAAAAAGTCAATCTGCATTACTCATCATGTGGAGACACATTTGAAACTATCAATGAAAGTGTACTCATGTCACATTTGCCAAATCGGTCTAACTACCAAGAATTCTGTGACGCAGCACTTTATCGCACATCACAAGGTTGACGGAATGGAGCCAACAAAGATCTGCAGGTGCTCCCAATGCCCCGCCTACTTTCGGAGAATTTCCCAGTTGACCCACCACAAAAGGGATATCCATGGAAGCAAGGTCCAAAAGGAGTGCCCCCAGTGTGGAAAAGTATTTACACTCGTGCAAAATCTGCGTCATCATTTAAAAACGATACACAAATTTAACGACGAAGATCCAAATCTACCAATTGCATGTGATAGAGGAAAGTGTAAGAAAAGGTTTTCAACGCAAGCGGAGTTGGATTGGCACCAGACTTTCTGTCGCCAAGACTCTGCGGCGCCACGAGAGATAGTTCGATGTCCTGAGTGTGACCGGGAATGCCAGGGAAAGGAAGGATTGACAAGTCATATGAAGATTCACAAGCATCCTTCCGAGCACATTTGTGAACACTGCGGGCTCGGATTTAAAAAGAAAGGTACTCTCAAGCTCCACTACTTATTTCATTTGAGTCCGGAAGAGTGGAAGTTCTCGTACCAAAATGCGAAAGCATGTGAATACTGTCCACAAGGCTGAAGGTCTAGTGGATATTCCTAGGAAGATAGCAAAACCAAAGTTTATTTCCAAAAGGGAACGGAAATGAAAAAAAAACTGGTGAAATGTTAATTCCATATTACTTTATTTGTTTGCTGATAAAATCAAAAATATACTCAATTTTCGTACTTTTTTTAAAATTTCGCTCCTGTTTGTTGTCAAAAAATGGAAACAAGATATATTTATCCGTACGTTTAATAAATAGTCAAATATTCTTGTTTGAATTGAAATAATCAAAAAGGAAGTTTAAGTTTTTCTTGATCGACTTTTTACTTGTGGTTGCATGCATATTATGGATTACTTAAAGCAAAAGTCACAAATGAAATTTTACTTTTGCACGTTAAACGGCACTGCGCCATTTATCTTTGTTTTCCATCGTAATTTGTGGGTAAGTAACATGACAAGATGGGGCAGGGTCAGGATGGTTTTGTTTCGGTCATTCCATATCTGTATATTTAAAGCCTTATTTTAATTACTTCTCAAAAACTCATTCATTCAACCCAATACGTGACAATCTCTCTTTAAATTTAAAACTCCCTGTGTCATCAATCTTCTTTTTCTTTAAAGACAATAAATTTTCCCATTAAATTTTTCCACTAAACAATCCAGTCTTTTCAATAAATTAATCTTTTTGATAATTGTTTTGGCATTCTTCGTATAACATTTAATGCGGTGACAGCAAATTGTGAGAAATCCAAAAATTCCTTAAATATGGTGAACGTCTGTGCAAAACTGAATGTAATCAAGAAAGCCTTTTGTCAAATATTGAATGGAGGACGACAAAACATTAATAAATGCAAGGGTGTGAATGTTGTTGGATATTGTTTTTGAAATCACCTGGAATAAACCCACTTAATAAATCAATCAGTTAATACTTAATACCTGAAAATAATGAGAACTCCCTGGAATGGAAAATAATCTCTAATTACACAAAACATAACCAACCTCGAGGAAGGAAAACCGAGTAGAGGGCAACAAAGGAAAGAAAATCAAGATCATCATCATCAGCAACAACAGAACCATCTGTTTGCTGTGAGCTCGTGTAGGTTTACTTGTTTTGTTTTCAGCTCCTATCTCCAATCTCCACCAAAGAGCAAAAGTGTGAAAGCAATCTCAAATTTTTAGGGATTTCGTGATAAACTTTGACCTTGTCCTTATCTAACAATTTACTGTGAACAATCAGAATGGAAGTGGCTAAAACTTTATGTGAAACGAAATGTTTATTTTGTTTAAACGAATTTCTGCCCTACATTGTGGCGTACACTACCGACGGAGCTGGACCCTGGGGTGGTAGTGGGGAAAGGGTGGAGTTCACAGCCGTGATTACTCCAAAACTGGAGACCGTGTGTACGTATCTGGGGATAAAGTTACCGAATCAAAGTATTCGACGAGCGAGGAGTAATGTACGAAAAAGGAAGAAGACTGAAAATGGCGATGAGGAAACTAAAAATGAAGAGGGAGAAGGGGGGATGTCAAAAGAGAGCATTTTTGAAGCCTCGTCAGAAAAGTTTTTGTGTCTACCTTGTTTTGAAAAGGTGAATCACTTGAGGATACTGCATGAACAGTTAAAAGATATCAATCAGAGAATCAAGGAGCTGGCGCAAAATGTCAAGAGGGCAATTTTGGTACAAGTAAATTGTCAGGAGGGCACAGACGGAAGTGGTGTTAGTAATAGTCAAGACGTGGGATTACTGGAACGAGACCTTTCGGGATTTTCAAGAGTTTTTGGGGATCATTTGCAAAAGGTCACAGAGAGGTCGTCTATTTGGATGGGTAAATTTGCCGCTTTTGACAGGCAGACCAATATTTAAAAAATAAAAAGGTGCGTATCTTCGAAAGTTGTAAGTAAACTGTAGTTACTAATACTTTTATTATTTAGCCGAAACCGACATGACTGATTTACTTTTGGAAATCAAACAAGAAGTTGCGGAGGAGGACAGCGTCATTCAAGAAAATGAAGTATTTACATCACCAGAAAGTGACCAACAAAATCTGGTAGAATGCTTCACCATCTCTGATGAAGTTAATGAGAATTCAGAAACGGAGGAAACCAAGGAAACAGCGACAACCGAAGGAACTGATGTTCACAATATTGGTGAGGCGGCAGTAACACGGAAGCTACTCGTAATAGCATCAAATATGTGAGTTACACGTGGAAAATAATTTCTTTATCCCATCCGATATTTTTGTTATACTTTGAGAGTAACTCTATTTTGTTCTCCTTGAAATATTTTACAGTTGTTCTCTGGACAAGAATGTGAAGACCAGTGGTTCAAACGTTCCTCCAATTATTCGAAAACAAGTCTTTCAGTGTCCACACCACCAATGCAACAAATGTTACGCGTCCTTGAAGTCATTAGGGCTCCATGTGGCAGCAGTTCATGGAAGAAGCAAGAAGGAGATGAAAGGATCTGGGTAAGTTGTGGAAGGGGCGACGATATTAATTATTGGAACAATGAATTTCGTTTGTACGAAATTAGCTCCATTTGTATTTTCTTGAATTTCAGGCGTAGATTTACTCTGGGAGACAAAACCAAGATAGAGGAAGAAGGGAAGACGCTTTTTCAGTGCCCAAACTGTTTAAAGAAATATGAAAAGGTCAAAGCCCTTCGGAATCACATTGCGAGAAACCACTTCAAACAGAATACCGGTACTCCTGTAGTCACCTGTAGTTTATGTACACCGCCGAAGACCTTCCAAACAAAAGAGCGACTTGATAAGCACGTCTTCTCCTCGCACACTGCAGGACCAAAGTATAAATGTCAAGAGTGTGAAAAGGGGTTTCATTCCAATCAGGCTCGGAATCAGCACGTTGATTCCGAACATAAGGGTGTCCGATATAAGTGCTCCCTTTGTCCCAAATACTTTACTCACACTACCATGTTGAAACGACACATAATGGTCACTCATCATAACGAAAAGTTGCATGAATGTCACATTTGTGCCAAACACTTTGGGACAGCAAAAGAACTTACGAGACACATGCTGATTCATGACAGCACCGCCACCAAAGATCACATATGCCACCAATGTGGAAAACAATTTTTAACAAGATGTCGCTTGGCTAGCCATATTTTTGGGATGCATAAAGAAAGAACTAAACAGTTAGAGTGCCCACAGTGTCAGAAATTGTGCAAAACCAAGTTTGATTTGAATAGACATCTTAGAATCCATACAGGGAACAAACCTTTTAGTTGTTCCATTTGCCAGCGGTCTTTTAGCCAAA
The DNA here is from genome assembly GCA_027744055.1 of Callyntrura sp. NNG-2020. Lineage (NCBI taxonomy): Eukaryota > Metazoa > Arthropoda > Collembola > Entomobryomorpha > Paronellidae > Callyntrura > Callyntrura sp. NNG-2020. The sequence continues at coordinate 6,095 of JAHZNE010005490.1, forward strand.
AGACGTCTATGGAGATACATGTGCAGACACACGATCGAAAAGCTCAGAAACGAGGCAGAAGGAAGAAAAATGTTACAACTGAGAATGAATTGGAAAATGATAATGACTGATTATAGGACAGTCACCACAACTACTTGGAATCAGCCATTGTTGTGTTACCATCGCATTATTGTCGTTTGTATATATTATATGTTTTTAAACTGGTCGATATAATTAATATTTTTGTAACTTAAATAAAAATTTTAGTCATCCAATATTTTGTCTGTTACTTGGTTCGTGCTATTTTGTGTGTACCTCTTACCTTAATAAAAAATTTGAAAAGTTGCTGTTAACTCCTCAGTATTTTCTACTCAACCAACAAATATGTACCAAATTCTACAAGTTCCTCTGTGACCTATTGATGATATATATTATAAGCCCCCCCCCCCAGATATTTGACCAATTTTCTTTACGATGTTAGGTTACCAAAACGTTCAGAAACACATTGGCAACATATCTGAAACGTAAGTACGTTACCAACAGGCAATACTACAGATTCATACCAATATAAATTCCCAGTTAATAAATCATTATACTATAAAGCATCGTGCGTGGGTGGTCATCTCGGATTTTCTTACTACGGAACGGATGCAACTGGTTTGTTATGTAGAGCTCACACCTAACTGCACTAAAAGTGGTTTGTTTTCCATTGCAACAGCAAGCATACTGCTTTTTGCGATTGTCGTAGCAATTTAGGTCATAAAAAGTTTATATACCAAAAGTAAAACCGGTCTGTAACATTAACCATCGAGAAAGTACGAGTGACTCATGTCTTGTGAAGAATATACTCAACAAATTCTATTTGTTCTGTGTTGTTACGTTCTTGAATAGAATACATAATGCATGTCGTTTATGGCAACTGGTTTTTTTTGCATCTGCATTCTTCATTCCACTCCTAAATATTTACCCAACCCATGGACCTTGGGTCAAGGCCCTGATTGCTTTATCATGTCATAATAACTATAAAGATTATTTAGCGTTTAGGGAACATATACTGCTGCACCATTGGTCAGTCAGGCCATCATAACGCACAAGATGCACATGTCATGCAAGACCAAGACGTCATCCGGATCCGGGGTGACTCACTCAACAAAACCATCCTAGCTAGACACATCGTAGTAGTGATTTAGTGATGCATCTCCCTCCAGCTGACTACTTCTATCTACGAGGAGGACAGTAACTGGCAACACAAGAGTTTTCACCGGAACGCAGCGACATCGACATTTTCCTCTTAGAATAAAACATTTATTTAATAGTTATCGAGTGTTTTTCTTTCTGTATATATTATTTAAAATGTCGCTTCCGCAGGAGGTGCAGGAGTGTCGGACAAAACTAATTGAAATCGAGAATGAAATGCAGTCTGTTTTAGCCAGTAGCTTTCAGGAAAAACACGATCAGATTAAAAATGCGGTGGATAGTTTAAGTAACATTTTATCCACAAACGAAAATGAGCTTAATAGGGACGGGATTTCAGGTATGTACAGAGTACTGCATAAAAACTATGCGTGTGTAAATAAACAGTAGTTACTCGGGTATTTAAATATATGCATACATTAATTTGAATGGTGTTTTTTACAGGAGAAACTGCTGTTCGGAATCAGGATGTCGACAATCAAGTAAGCTTTAAGATTAATCGTGTAAAGAAAATCAAGATAGATAAAATAACCGGTGCTGTGCCGGTCTTATGGTATTTATTTGTAATCGTTTCATTGGGTGTTACTCTAATTCAGATTGGTTCAATACTGAGAGCCATCGCTGTTGTCAAGTCCACATTTTTTGCCAAGTACACCCCTAGAAAACAGCAGAAAAAACCGGTCGTCACATTTAACTCTGATAGTAGCCCTGAGATTGTGACATTTTCGGGGTGGATCCATGAAATTACTGAGCTTTATAAATTGTACTACCGTCAAGGCCAAGTCGAAGAAGATGGGATTATAGAAATTGCTGAACTAATAAAAAATTCTCGGGGTGTCGTCGCCCATTTGTTGCAAGTGGAACGTATTTTAGAGAAAATTGTCGCTACTGTTGCGGGTGCTAAAGAAAGAGCAAGAGCGGCCGAATTCTGTCAGTATGAAAATTTATTATACCTACCAGCACTGAGGAATCACGACCTATCCCCTTTCACAGAAACAAAAAAGGCGATTGTAACGTTAAAAGAAAAGATTTTACGAAAATGTTCTTTAGTTTTTGACCAATGGCCCCAATGCGTGTCCTCTAAAATCCCTAATTCAAAAAACAGGGGCTATGTTACCGTTGTGCTAATTAATTTTGAAGGTTTGATGAAATTCTCAGTAGCTCCTGTCATGAGGTTAATGATGATTACTGAGCATACCTATTGGTCTATTCAAAATGGGGCAAACATAATCAATGGCGACCTTCCCGAAGGTTTTCAAGTGAATCCAATGCACATTAATGATACAACGATACAGATTCACGGCAACGGGGAATTTTGCACAAAGGAGATGGAAAAGATGAGTGGGCCCTCTCAGCAGTCAGAGACTTACAGGGCTACAGTAACAAACCTTTTTGAAAACAAGAGGGAGTTGGGCCGTTATCGTTCTTCCGCTTTTATAGCTACTGTTGACCTGCCTGGAATACGGAATGACACTGAAATAAAGGTTGTTTCAAATTATAATGTCGTTGTACAGCTAATTTCATTATGAAAAATACTAATATTTTGTGCTATATTTTAATAGACTCATACGATAGCTCCGATGTGTTTTATCATTACACGAAGCTACGAAGACGACTTCTACAGGAATTATTAGCCTGAGTGAGATGAAACCTTGGAATTTTGTCTTCCGGTGCAGAATGCATATATAGTTACAAAGAAAACTTTTTTTTTTTACCAAAAAACTGTTTCTTCAATTTAATTTTTAAGCGATTCTCCCTGTTACTTTAAACTATTTCAGGTAAAATAAAATTTAAAAAAAGTTGTTTGTAATATTTTTATATGTAAATTTACATCGTGCACCACCATGCATTCTCTGCCGTAAACCATGATGGATATAATAGCATATAAACAGTAACATTCAAGAAGATATATGTAAATTTCGGTGCTATAAGCGGTGTATTTACTTCGAATATTGCTGACATAACCTCATACTGAACCAAAAGACAAATTCAAAATGCTTCTTGCACCGTGCTTGTCAGTGTCATTTTATACCCGTTATTAACTCAAGCTTCATTTCTTTTCTCAAGACTGAGAAATTTCTAAACACAATAGGTACAATGGAACAATGATGGTCAATTGAAAATAAATGTATTGTTATTCATAATAGCAAAGATATTTATTACCTCTAAAGAAACTCGTTTAGCCTAAATTTCAATAATAATGAATCAAGTTGAGCTTGAACAGAACTACTTGAACCCTCCCAATTAGCTCCTACAATGGTCATTAGTTTTTTTTTAAATGTTACAGAAATTAGAAATGAATGCATTAAAGCACAATTAAGAAAACAGCTAGAATAACAAAATTAAAATCATAAAAAAAGAAAAATATTTATCGTTAAAATTACTCCATCGACCCATCATCCTCATAAGATTTATCGTCAACATTAAAATTGCTTGGCTTTTGCGGAGACATGGGGACGTGCGAAGCATCCTTGTCCTTGTCTCGCCCACCTCCTTTGCAAAATTCGTCAATCTCCATGGTCTCTTCTGAGGTTGTAACAGGATCCGTTTGTCCGTAAACTACAGCATCCATTTGATTCCCACATATTTCTTGACCTTCCTTCATTTCTTCTCCTGTCTCAAGTTGCTTGCTACTAATCATCTTGACATCACTTGTTTCTCGTGTTTTCTTCTTCGCTCCTACTGTACATTTTTCCTCATGTGCTTGCATAACAACTTTTTTTGTGAAGCCCTTCTCACAGAACTTGCAGTAAAAGTCGTACAAGTTCAAGTGACGTAGACGGACATGGTGGATCAATTTGTTCTCTACCATCATATATGGATTGTTCATATTCACCTTGTTGCCGGAAGTAGATGGTACGGGTTGGTAGGAAATGTAATTACAGCCGGTAGCAGTACACTCTAAACTTTCTTTCTCTTCGTTTATACGAACTTCAACAGAGCCGACATGGAGCTTATCTGTAATTTCACAGTACCGAAGCGATGGCAATTCATTGCCATTCAACGTGGCCTTTCGTTTTCTCTGATTTCCTTGGTTTTTCGACCATCTCGTAACAATCCATTTCTTGAACGTCAAAGGTTCATTTCCGGCCGATCTTTTTAAACCAATCAACAAAGCTAAAGATAGAAAACATATCTACCAATCACAACATGCATCACACAGTATATACATACATATATTTTTTACCCTTTCGCTTTCTTTGGAGGTGAAGGTGACACATTTTCATTTTCATCGTCAGCTGCTGTTGCTCCTGTTGAGTACACAGGGACTGGGCGTTTCTTATAAAGAAGGTTGACTAGTTCTTCACGGGCAGGAGGGATGACTCCAGATGTAGACAACGTAGAAGATGGAACTGGCAAAGCGTGAAGTGAGTGTTCTACATGGGAGCCGCTATGCACAGACAATTTGTTAGCATCTTGAATGCTGCCAGAAGACGTATTACCGTGTCCGGATGCTTGATCTCTGAAGGGTTCCGTTGGAATTTGGGGGTTCCGAACCACTGGGAAAAAGTATGAAAATCAAACTTGTAAATTTAACTCGACCTACATGCTGACAGCTGAGACTGACTAAAACCGCATACATAAAAACTTTCATTAGAAGTGAAATGTTGGTCATAAAATTATAAAATGTAAACTCGCACCCTCCACTATTTTCTCCCGCATTCGGTTTATCCGCTTCCCATATTCATCCAGTGTCAAAAACGTAAATGCTGACAAACCACCATTTGCCCTTTCAATTTTTTCAGAAATGTTCGCCATCCTCTCATAGGCGACGTGTTGTTGTTTCTGCGCGTAATTCTGATATTCCGAATATTGCTTCCAACCGTCTTGAATCACCACCTGGCTGCTCCTCTGATCCTGGCGACCCTTCACAACCGTAGCAACATCAGAAAAGCACTCCACACACAAAGTAATGTCTCGTCGTTCCATAAGCTGTTCTTCCAACCGGGCAAAGAAGTTTAATTCATCGGGCGTCTGATTTGTATCATAGTCGTCATTGGTAAGTTGTTTGCAAAACTCGATAAGGTGAATCCTTCGGGCAACTCGTTCATCTTGAGGAATGCCACTCGAACAGAAGGTGTACAAGCAAAAAACGCATATACAATCCCCGCCGGTAGGGTTATTATCGGTGTTCATTTCACTCATTTCGTCCTAAAATGGAGAATCACATTAAAGTTAAAATCCTACACACAATTATACTTCAAATTAATTATCCATAATCCATTTAATTAATAATTACCCTTTCTCCTTCAAATTTAGATATCCAATAATAATATTATAGCGTAAACAGAGTACAAAAAGTTCCTTCCTACTTCAACAACAAAGAACAAATAAAAGTAACTCCATCAGAAAATATAATTTAAAAATACAAAAATTAACGGTTAGTAGTTTCAAAGCATCAAAAAGACTAACTGAAAGACTAACAAAGTGACAACAGGAAAAATTTAACCTGAAAACGTTTTTTGTACCTAATTTACATTTTCATCTACAACAATAACCAATAGCAATAACAAACGTAACGAAGACAGACTCACCTAGTCCTATCCTGTCACCTGTGTATGGATGTTGGATTACTAATACGCCCGTTCTTCTTGTTTCGTCTAACTCTAAACTGGACGCTTGCTTGCAAGCGGTTTCTATTTTCCGTTTTGCTCAATCAATATCTTTGTTTAATTTTTTTTAGTAATTTTTAGTAACTTTAGTTTGATTATTTTCGAGTTTAAGTGTTGAACAATCCTTAATGTCAGCAGTAAATACTATGCCGAAATGGGAAAACGTGGCATGCATGCATTGATGATATGATGATAATTGTGCATGAATGTTAGCAAGTCCGACAATACGACGAAATAACAAGGAAAAATGAATCGAATCCGAGTGCTTTCCTCACAAGGAATGTTTCTAGTGCGGAGAGTCTTTAATTTACTATTAAACTACATTGAATGAAAGTAATTGTTCTCTCGATACACTCGGCGCCGTCATGTGAAATGTATGTAAGTGTGAGGTGTAAAATAAGGTTGTTTAATTAATTACAATGCTCAACAATTGTATGGATAATTCTTTTCTGATGCAGTAAAGAATTTATTATAATTCAGTTGTTATTTGGACTGCAATTTTGAATTTTTCCATGAAATTAAATTAAATTTATGGCGTATCCAGTTTCGCGACAAGCAAGCGCGATATTTTTCCGGTCTTTCCTTTGGGAAATTCATCTATAATGTATAACCCGCCACGCAGATGCTTGTAAGAGGCTAGTTTTGCTGAATATCATTCAAGCAAAACATTTTTTTTATTAATGACTTATCTATACAATTCCACAACGATAATTGAGAATGAATTCAATAGTATTTGTACACATACCATTAGCAAACTGCTTGATCTCCTCTGCAATTTCCGATTTATTTCCAACAACATTCGCATGAAGTATCACGAAAGCGCGTGGCACACGGACATATTCATGCGGGATACCTACCACGCACACCTGACTGACTTTGGGGTGATTCCCAATCACATTTTCCAGCTCTGTGGGAGAAATCTGGCAAAAAGTTAATAGCACATAAATGGTATACAGAAAAGTTATTTACACATTTATATTATCATTCAAACATTCTTACATGGTTGCTCCATATTTGAAAATCTCTTTGAGTCTGTCCACAACATAAAGAAATCCATTATCGTCAAAGTAGCCTATGTCGCCAGTTTTGAAATACCCATCAACGAATGCATTGGCGGTGGCCTTCAAAATATAAAAGTCTTTCATCATCCCAAGCAAATGTAGCCAAACTCATCAAATTGAACCATGATCTCAAAAATAAATTTATACCTCATGGTTATACAAATAAGAGTGAAATAGTCCCGGGGATTTCATGCAAATTTCACCTTTTACGTTCACCCCAAGTATTTCGAGGGTATCCGGATCTCTAATTTGGATTTCCGTTCCTGGACATGGTTTTCCCACCGAGAAATCAGGCAAATCTGTCGTCCATCAGTTGAGAAATCATAGAGAGAAAGAGTTGGTTCAATCACAATAGTTTGCTAGTTTGCAGATCATTAATGAATGGCTACCTCTTATTGTACAAGGTCCTCCCTTCTCGTTCTGTGGTACACTGCTTGTCGTGCACGGCATGTTTTCTGTGCTTCCAAACAACTAAAATGTAAAACCAAAGTACAAAAACGACACTTTTGCTACCTCACGCTAAAAAATAACGGGAATAGTTTCCTTCGCATTTTTCATTAAAGTTGTCATACGAACCACCATAACATCCTTGACATTCGGTAAAGTCATGATCGTTTCATATATAGTGGGCGTAATGGATATCCCTCCTACCATGACAACTTCAATGCTACTAAAATCGTATTTTTTGGCGTTCGTTCCCGTCATTCCCAGAATGTGAGCAGGAAATGTAAATACGACACCAGGCTGAACAAAGATACAGCGTTAACATCTTACCATGACGTCATCGTATTTGGTCTTTAGTTATAATTCTCTATCAAAAACCTTGTATTTATCCACAGCTCGGAAAATATTTTCAGGTGTTATATTGGACAGAAAAAGACCGGTTTTTCCACTTCCCATGAAAACCATTCCAAAAAGCGTTCCACTTATGTGTGTTGCTTTGTAGGCAATGAAGTTAAGCTTGTGTTGGGAGAGGGGCAGCATTGTATAAACACGAATTTGGTATAATAAAGACCCATGCGTATGCACAGCACCCTTTGGAAGTCCTGTCAAAATGAAGAGGTAGCGTTATCTCTTTTCAGAAAAAGTCAACACAACACGCATGTAGTTTAATTACCGGTGGTTCCTGAAGTACACAGAATTATGGAAGGGTCGTCCTCCTTCATAAGAAAGTCGGGACAATCTAAATTTTTCAGTTCATGGCTAGTAATACGACGTGCATATCGTTCATCAATCTATAAAACAACATTAATTTACCTGAACCATCGTCATTGTCCAGGAAATCTTGAATGGAAGGCAAACCCGATGAATTTTGGTTAACAGTGATGACATGGGCGTCCCATCCGCAATTTGCAGCTACATTCTGACACATTGCAACTACTTCCCTATCCCCTTCACATACAAGAAATCTTACTTTGCTCTCCTTAACCCGATGTAACAAAGTGTCTGAAATCGAATTTGAGAATTTAATTTAAGGTATTATAACTTAGTAACCAAATCGTGCATGGTTTCAACGGAACTAAAGTTCAACCCCCACTAATTTGGGGGGCTGAATTCTACTTGGAAAATGAATTTCGGAACCAGCGTTGGTTTACTCATCGAAGAACGCCGAGTCCAAAAATATCTCATTTGTTTTTGTACGACAAGTAATTGTCCCAAATTTTTGCATCCAAATATGACTTAAAATAACCTGATTTGGCGTATCTTTGGGTGCAAAATTTGGGAGAACTAGTTGTCGTACAAAAACAAATGAGATATTTTTGGATTCAGCGTTCTTCGGTTAGTACACCAACGTATGCTGGTTTCGAAATTCCTTTTTAAAAAAATCAACCTAAATCAAAATCATAGTGGGGGTGATATTTTGTTCCTTTGAAACCATGCGTAAATTTGTTACTAACAACTTGTTGTAAGTAATAATGCCTTAAACAAAGTTGTTTTAAATACAATAATCGTTTGATATTTTACTCAAACGTACAAAAAATTTTAAGAAAAACTACCAAAATCATCGTCCGGATAGGATACTCTCACAATGCCATTTGATCTCCATATGCCGTTCAGAAAAATGGGTAGTTTCCCAAGATCTTTCATCATGTGGATGACAACATCACCCTTCCTCAACCCTAATTTGTAGAAGGCACTCGCAATTTTCTTGGTTTCTTCACCAAAACGGCTAAAGAGTCTCGTTTCTCCCGTCAGTGAATTGATCTTTGTATTCGTCGGCGGGGTAAGAAATAAAGAAAGCTGTTCTTTAAAACGGTAAGTGACTTCCATGCATCCTTTATAAGCTAAATTTGTATCGTATTGATTTTGAAAAACCATTCTGTCTCTCTCAATTTGAAGAATTTCAAAGCATCTGTTTGTGTAAGAGCTATCTTCTTAAAAAAAAAGGCAGACCGACAGATCTCGGAAAATAAGTATTTAACTTTAGCTGACGTGCAAAATTCATGCAAATTTAATATATTTCTCCAGCCCTATCCTGCGATTACGCCTACCAACATTGTAAGACATTTAGCCAAGGATGTTATATACTAATCTGGATGGTACATGGTCCCTCATTTAACGTTGAGACTATTTGAAAAATTGAAGCAGAGCAAAATTGTTACAAGT
>JAHZNE010005491.1:0-16427 GCA_027744055.1 Callyntrura sp. NNG-2020
CAAGAGTATTGATGGGTAATCAATTTGACTGACTGAGGGGCAATAAGGTAAAGGAGCAATATGTGCCATGGGCAGTCTGATCTAGGAGCAGTAAGATCAAGGGGCAATTAGGCCAAGGGGGAATTTTTACAGGGGCAATAAAGCCGAGGGGAAATAATACCAAGGCGCAATAAGTCGAGGGGCAAGGATATCCAGGTGCAATCATGTCGAGGGGCAATTTCACCCTCAGGGCCAATATGATCCAGGGGATATCCGCCGGCTTCCTAGGCACCCATGCATAAATGATTATAATAGAGCTATAGAGTTACCAAATTACAAAAATTATATTTTGTTGTCAAAACAGGGAGACCACCTGGAAAGAATTACAGCGAGCTTCTCACGGGTTCAGAATAACTTTAACTTGCTCCGACCTGTGGGTCTACGTAAGTTATAGCAACCCATATTAAAATGAACCATTTAAGTGATGTGGATAAGAGTTACTATTGAATGTGTAATAAATAATGAAACCAATGGATGGATGTTTCTCTTTCTGTTCAAATTCAATATAGTGTAGAAAAATTAAAGATATGAATGGAACCTGCTAAAATCGAACCGATGTATTTACCTGGATTTATTAGAGCTATCTCTAATGTACCAGAATGCCAGGATGGTTCCCAATTTTTCTCTGTCCATCTCATTACTACCATACATTGTGGCGGTATGTGACGATTGGAATGGGATCAAGCTTCAAGATGAGGCATGACATGTCAATTATTTTATTAATTGTGTTTTCGAGATGATTTACCTGTTTGTAATATTATATACGTCGTTTTCGTTTCAGTTTCAAGCTAGCTAACCGCTCACTATGACAGCTACTGAAGCTACCAGTTATTTTCAACGTGTTCTTACTAGACTTATTAAAATCTAACTGGCATTAAGACAACATGTAACGAAATACGTGTAAAAAAGGAAGATTATGGGCAGCGGCAGAATAGAATATAGCGTCTCTGTTAAAATACCAGTATTATTGCAGCACGAGGGACAGTAATGAGCTGGATTGGCTTAATACTTTAGCAATATGTTGTCCTCCCAATTCTAAAATTCCATTTCCAGACCGTAGCATACAACGCCTTGTATTATTAGAAGTTAAAAAAATATCAATTTTTGATACATGAATATTTTTTCTTAGATGCTTATGGGATTTAAAATGGGAAAACGGGCGATAGAAGGGTTATCTCTTTGCCATATCTCACTTTCGGAAATAATTTCATATAATTATAATATAATAACTTCAAATGCGGAATAGTATTTATAAGGTGCATTCAAAACAATAAATAATATCCTATTATCGCTCAAAGTTGATGTTACACGTAGAAAAAATGTGACGTGACGTTGGCTCCCAACTTGGCATAAATACACAAATGTACCATTGAAACACACAGGTTTGAACAACATGTGAACTGGGTGACACAGAATATTATTCGATGTATTTTCTGTAAGGCTTCATGCTTGAAAATGGAGATTCAAATCTTTGTGATCCCCTTTCAATTGTCGAAACAAATTGAAAAGTAAAGTTACCGTTAAATAAACGTTAAAGATGTATAATTTGCTAATGCAATAAAATGTAACACGTCATCACCCAATTTTTGAATGACTACCGTCATTATTCAGTGATCATAGGATAACATTTATTGTTTTGAATGCGCCATGTACCTACTATTCTATACTTGGAGCTTGAACAAATTCCTTTATAAAGTGAGAAATAGCAAGAAGGGCACTCTGCTGTTACTCATTTTCCCATTTTAAATGTCATAAGGATTCATAGGAAAAATGTATCAATCAAAATGTGCAACTTTTCAAATACTTCCAAAAATACAAGGCGAACTTTACTACGGCTTGACATGGAGACTTATGATTGGAGAAAAATATAATAGTAAAGTATAAAGCCTATAACAGTTACGCTTTCTCTGTTGTGGCTGTTCAACATAAGGGGGAAACCAAATTTATAATATTAAATCTTTAACTTCACATACATTTTTAGTTTTACCATGAGTTATGATTGTGTGTATTCAGTTGACAATGGTGACAATTATGTTTACAATTCTTGAATGTTGTTGAGGTTATATTAGATACAATCAACAGCATAGTATTTTTGTAACCACAGTTGAAACTTGACAGCTTGTAAAGGGTTATTATTCAGAAAAGTATGAAAATACAGACACTTTTATAATATGACTTAAACTCATTATACCACGGTAACAAATATTTATAAATAATGATGCCAACTAAATGTTTGTTTATACATTTATATAGCAAAATTTCTTTAGTGAATGCATGGAGAATAAGAACCGTAATTATGTTATATTAAATAAAGCAAGAATCCGTTTTTTTAATGTAAGAGTAAAAGCAGCTCGTATAGTTTTACACTATAAGTTTTATTCATGCATTAAAGTCTGACATTTTCATGTGTGAGGCAATAAACCTGGAAACGACGAGTTCTTTTTCACACATTTTTTCTCATTATTGTTTATTATTAACTGCATGCCTTCTTTCCAATTTTCTTTTTTTGTAGTCTAATTTGACCTACGAAAGATATGTACAACCAACCTACCAATCCATATAGGCACCAATGTACTGTTAATAATGTTGATGTTACTAAATTTAATTTACTTTTGAAAATTTTATTATATTTCCAGTTTACAATTTATTTATAATTAATGCCGCAAAAATAATTCTTTTTTAATTTATGTCTATTTGAATTGAAAGGCTGCGATAAAATATACTCAATATTTTTGTATACAAATCTATATTAGTAAACTGGCAGACAGAAAATTTCCAGAAAATAAGCTATAACCAATATGATAAATAACGCTTCATCGCTTCTACAAAATCCTTCATCCGGGCGATTTGCCTTATATCGCATTTATTCTGTAGTTTTGTTATTTATATATATACAGTCATGGAATAAAATTGATAAGGAACTATGTTTGGAAATGTGTATTATCTACAGTACATGGACCACCAGGTTTCATTCAAGGTATGCTAGTGCAATAATGTGGTCGTTCAGTTCCGTTTCGATGGAAAAATCTTGGCATAAAGCATGAAAGCTGGATCATCATCCTACATTTTGCAGAATAAGATATGAAAAAATGGAAAAATGAAAAGTAAACATTTCAAAATCTGTTGTAATTTGCATTAAAAGTGTATGTACCATGTGAAAGTAAAAAAATACATACTAGTGTCTTTACATCATCTTACGTATTTGAATTTGTGCATTTTTTTGATGTTATACCAGAAAGACGTGGGTGGTACGCATGTCAATGTTGTAATAGAAGCATTGACACTGTCGCAGGGTGTAATTCCACCAAATAGCAGATTTTACAGTTTGAATTGTAGAAAAAGTCAATTATATCGTATTTTACAAAAGATAGAATGATAGTCTCCTGCTTGATTTTTCATGCTAGACTTTACCATGAAATGAAGATGAAAGACAACAGTAGATGTTGCACTAACATACTTTGAATGAAACCTATTGGTAAATGATTTGTAGACAATTGAAATTTGCAAACACATTCTTCACGTATTTTTTCCGTGACTGTATATACCTAACGTCACAATATGTGGCCGATAAATGCATATGATTTTGCCACACAATCTAATTTATATTAGGAACTCAAAAACATTCTCAACTTTACTTCAAGTAATGATAAGAACATTGTGTTTTCCATCGTGTAAAATGTTTGCAAGTCAGTTCTTCATAATAATAACCACAAAGCTTATCTCAGAAGTCTGGATGTTTATAATTGCTTCCGTTTTCTATTTTTGCATGTCTCTTCAGTCTCATGTAGAGAGAAACCACTAAAACTGCCAGACACGAATAAATAATATGGCTTTCTGGTACCACCGCAATAATAATGAAACCAGAGAAAATTTACTACTTATCACAATTTATAAAGATGCTATTTGAATACACGTTGAATATCTTTAAAGTAAAGTTTAAGAAACGAACGGTTGTAAAAACAATAGTTACGACTATAATACTATTTTAACATAATTGCAAGTAATTATATTTTAAAGTCTTTTCCTATTTACATATATTAATAACATTAATTAAAATAAGTGTTTTGTACTGCACATTTTAAAATGCGTGAGATCAGTTGCTGCTGCAAAAATATTGTTCCATGGTTTGGACAAAGTCTAACATTTCCTCTTTTTCCAAAGCTGTCAAAAATATTTCCAATTTTGCATCTACACCTTTCCGACATCTGAAATCCATTAAAACTTTCTCTAGTTTTTGAGACAGCGACATCGGAAACATTGGCGCAGTTGCAAACAATGCTTGCCGTTCTCCAAAAGGCATTCCCAAGTGGACGGAAAGCGCCGGTAATTTTGCCTCCAGTATATCAAAGACTGGACTTCTGCTCATTATTTCTACGAGTACGGGAATTTTACAATCTAAAAAGGATTAAAATATTACGGGTTAAGATTATAGGTTAGTCAGTTACAACAAATTGTATCTGTCTTACGAAGCAAATAATTCTATTTAAAACTTACCAGTGTTTCCAATTATCAGCTTATTCATGTTCCGGTGGTTCCTCCCACTACAAAATACTCTGAGATGAAAAGGATTGTGCAATAAATTTTTTTTAATAAATCAAAAGTCGTATATCCGCAACAAAAACGCAATAAAATTGTGATACCTCAGTTTACAATAAGAAAATATATCCTGCAGATACGAAGTCGCCATTCTATGGAGTGATGCCGCTGCAGCATCTAACAAAGATGCAATGAAACTAACCTCATTTATTACGTAATTTCTTTATTCCTACTTATTCATGATTCTCCTAAGTATTTCTAATATTGTATGTATGCAAGCATGTAGTTTTTTTGCAACCGGATATGTAGATAAACACCCTCCATCACCAAAGAATCGAAGTAGTTTTTAAGTCTAGTATAGCCCTAATTAAAATGGAAGACGCATTTACTTGTTGTTGACTCTCTTATTTTAGAGGAGCCAGAAAGGGTAAGAAGCAAAAAAGCACTGCGGTTAATAAAGACATCCTGTATGATGCCATATCTGCAGCTGTAGCTCATGATTTATGTTTGCATCTAATTAACTTGAGCGTAAATTGGGCGTTTACAAAAAAGTTTTTGACTTTTTACTAAGTACGCGTATTTACGTGTTTATTGGGGGAGAATAGTTTGGCTCAGTAGAAATCATCATCCATTAAACTCAATCAAATTAATTCAATGTATTATCTATAGATTCTATAAATACGACAAACGGTCCGTAAAAAATGTTACCGTAAGTGTGCTCATCCGACAATGTAATTATGAAAAATCGTGAAGAGCTGTAATCGCATTTGGAACAACAAAGACGAAATAATAGCTCGGATTCTGTGGTATATTTTGCCGTACACAAAGGACCACTTGTTACTACAAGTACGGATGGGGCTGTCCATTCCTCGTGTAACAATAAAGGTGATATTTTTATCCTCACCTTTGAAACGATGCCTTCAATCGTAACACCTATAGTGATAGTACATACTTCCTCTTCTAACACAAAATTAATAAAAACAAGAACTGTTGCCGTATTGTGTGAACGTACAGTATCTCAATATACAAAGCAACTATATGGTACATAAAATAAGCAGAAGCATTCACTCGTGTACAAAAGCCTTGCACCTTCTTTGCTAAGCATTGCAGAAAACAAGTTTGGAGTCAACTAATGAAGCACATTATTGTGGGTGAATATGAGCAAGTAGTGCAGTGAAGAGGATACCAGCGCATGCATTTACTAGTCTGTTTTAATATTTAACAACACCAACGTATTGCTTTAGAGATACCACGGTAGCATTCCGTGTATTTTTCCTTGTACGTTTTAACATTGCAACAGGTGGCTGGCCAGTCTTCTCTCAAACAGTGTGTGCTTACTTATACATGCGCGCATGCACAATATCCAATTCATTTACACTGCAACAATAGCTGAATGGTTTCTTGTCTCCTTTCATAAACTCTAACTTATATCACCAGTGCGGTAACATTATAATCCACTGCAAAATCTTACCAAACATGTAGTATTGAAACCAGCCCCTGATGATAGCATCATCATAAAATAAAAACATTTCCCGTTTTAGAAATAACTGTAGGTTAAATTGGCAATAGGATCAATATGCGTACCGGCAAAAGACGTGACGTGATTCTGTTTACCCAGAGTAAATTACACCGGCAATTCACGGTGGTGAGCACCTTGATCAATTACTTTCGATTTTGCAACGAGCCCATCAAACGACTTAGACAACCGCCGTAATAAAATAGATATTTCCCCAATTAGTGCCATCCTGGTTAGTAAATTCTATGAGGTAGCCGAGTGTTTTGAGTGCTTTCTCGTGTTTAAGGTACTTTGGTGTGTACTGTTTTTGATAGAACGAAGATGATGACTTCAGGCTAGGGCTCAGCTTTTGACGTCATTTGGTTTGAAGGTGCAAAATGTAATTATCAAAATATATAACATTTTGAACGTCAACATAGTTCACTAACCTGACCTGATATAACATTTTTCAGACATGTATTCTTCTGGGGTTGAAAGGAAAAACCCACCTGTCAAAGTAGCAATGATAGTGGCGAAAATGGAAAGTCGAAAATTTGAAGAAATAAAAGTAAATTCTAGAGGTACCTTCATCTTATCTTTAGAAACCATCGTGTCTAGACAAGAAAACCCAGCTCAGAGGTAAGCTGTTTTGGCTAAGGTCAAGACCACGTATGTCAACCCAATATGAAATAGACCAGTATTTACGTAACTTTTACTTACGTATTGTATTCATTTTCAAAGGATGCAAGCAGATATGACGCACAGTTCAGTGGCGCTATGGAGAAGTACGTAACAACTACTCCCTAAATACCAGCTCTCAACAGGGGGATCCCTTCAGTCTATCAGTGAACACGACGCAAGTCAGAAGTCTCTTCTTGTTCTTGTAAGAATTAAATTGAGTTTTTCAAAAGTATCGTAACGTTGTCGGTGGGGTAACCTGAGATAAAACAGAATGTAAGTTGCTCTCCCACATGGGGATCCCTCTTTCAAGGTTCAAAACATGGGAAGAAATTGAAAGTGAAGTGGAACCCGGAGATTTATTGGAATTCGACCGGGGCAAATACAGCCACTATGCGCTATACCTCGCCAACAATCGGGTGATGAACGTCAACGAAAAAGGAAAATGTGAGACAACAACTTTAGTGTGTGCAAAATGGTTGACGACGGTGTGCGGGGATTCTAGGGTGAGAGTGAGCAATCCGGACTGGTTTGCGAAGAAGATATACAATTTGAGGGTACAACCCGTGACGGAAATTATTAGAGCGGCAAGGCAGTACCAGAACATCACAGTGCCTTATAACATCCTCACTCAAAATTGTGGGCACTACCGTACCTTGTGGCGATATGGGAGGGCATTCACCTTGCAGGTGAATGTTAAGATACCGGCAGGCCTATTATTTCTTCTTGTCGCGATTTATTTTCTCTTCGTGTTCTTTACCAGTGCCACTCCAACAGCTTTGGAGATGCTGGGCGGGGGAATCCCTTTTACCAAAAAGTACGACTTGCAATTAGCCAACTATTACGCCAATTGTTGTAGCATTGGCTGGAATACCTGTGGAATGATTGGACGATAAATGAGAAGACTCAGAGAGAGAGAGAGAGAGAGGAGGGTTCTGCTGAAAATGTTAGGGGGGATTTTTCACCCGGTTTCCAGTTACCTCTATTTGAAAGGATCGGGATGGATGTATCCAGGTAACACCACCGTATAAACAACAAAATGCCTGTTACTTTTCAATTATGTATAGCAGTGTACTTGACACAGTCAATATTTTATTTTTAGTTTCAAATGAGGATCGATAAAATTAATTGAAGAACCATTGATAGAGAACGAATGCAGATATCCCCATTTTCAAATTAATCGGTCATCCCACACTAACATAAATGAAATGGGAAGCTGTAAAGTAAATGCGAGTAATGGAATTTTACCATCTTCAATACTAATTATTCATTGACGCTCACATAAGTTGGTTAATATTATAATCTAAGATTATATTAGCACGTAATTTCTAGATTGTCATTCTCTCTTGAAATTTTGTATTTGAAATACAAATACTTGTAGCCTTTGTTTTCTGGTTTTTTATTTATGTCTTAAAGTAAAATTAGTTCTAAATACTTTAAAAGCTATTCTTTTTTTCTAAAGAGGTAAACAATAAAGCCCAAATTGAATGGTTTTGGCGTTTGTTATTATAACTTTTCTAATTTTTGCCCTTCTTATTTTAACGCGCAAACCATCTGTTTGCCGTAAATATTTATTATTATTCTTTAAATGTCCTTTCAACATATTTGCAACGTACAAATTAAAAAAGCCTGTTGTTTTGGGAATTCTGTTCAGAGTTGAAAGCTAATAGTCTTTCCGTATCATTTATTAACTTATAACAATATTAAGAACTAAATATCATTAACACAAATTAGGAAAAAAGTGAATACATCCAGTAATCAATTTAAAGATGTTTTCCAGTGTCGGAATGGGACTTAAACTTACAAAGGGTAACTATATTTGTTAGAAGTTATAATATATTAGTAATAGTTAAATGTAGTGGAACTGCTTAAGAGTTAATTATTAAGATTGAAAGTTAAAAAGTAGAAAAAAGTAAAAAAAATGAATAGATTTATTTTATATGATAGGTAGAAGGGTTAAGCGTAATAACTAATTAGTTCATGGCTGCCTTTGTCTACCGATGCAAATGTGTTGTTTTAAATTTAAATCTGATGCAGGGTGAATACAGCGAGAAAATTATCGTTGGGCATGGTTTTCTCCCATAAAATTACGGTTTTCCATATCCACTGTACCAGCATTACATACATTGTAGAATGAAGTATTGTTTCATATATGGAAATTACCTTCATCTTGATCCATGGGGCCATTCAGAAAGAAGGTTACGGTCTGGAGGGGGGAGGGGGGTATGTAAGAACCCGTTACATTATGTGACGTGGGGGACTGGGGGTCCAAACATTTTGTGACATCACCATAATGTCACGGAAAATGAATTATTGTAGGGTAGCAACAAAAAAAGCTGCGGTACATAGACATCAATATGTATGTATCTTTTGTGGGATAAAATTATTGCTGAGGAGATGCAGGAGTGGATTTTGAAAGTATATGTATTAGTGTTGCTTTAGCAATAAATCATTTGAAGGAGGGTAAGTTTCGACCGTGACTGAGTCGTTACATGGGAGGGGGAGTGGTTAAATTTATGCGTGACATGATTGTGACGTAGGAGGGAGGGGGGTCCCAAAAATAGCCATTTTTACAGTGACATTCTTTCTGAATGGCCCCCATGTATTCCGAAATAAATTCTTATTTTTACTAAAAATGAAAAAAACAAGAAAAATAACGTTTTAATAGATTTATATTACTTCAATAGCAAAAAGTATTACTTAAGAGTAACTATTTAATTAATATCATTATTTATTACTAATGTCGGTTGTATTAATGCAAACTCATTCCCTATGTGTTATATACATGATGAAAAATATGAACAAAACATCTGATGTTCGAAATTACCATAATGTGTGTGTGCCCATTTTGTGAAACGACAAACGTACTTAAGGGTAACTTTGTATGTATCTCCTTAACAATCTGGTGTAGAGCTAAAATGCACACAATGTCAAATCATGTTGTTACTGTAATTTAGATCTTAGGTCAAAATTGTAATGCAAAAAATGCAAATCACAATGAACAATATAAAATATTCAAAATTAGCCTAAATGAGCTGCATAGTCTAATCATCAATGCAATAATAGACATTAGCAAATATGATTTGTCATCAAATTTTAAATATTTTTTAAATATAATGGTATTAATTGTATTAGTAATTCATAATTCTTGAAGAATTACTTTTAGGTAATGCTTGTGCTATACCAACAATGAAAATTCGTACGCGGGATAAATAACGGAGTTCGCATTATGATATACCACTTACATCGTTTTGAAGATGTTTTATTGTTAAACAGTAAAATAATATGACTTCATAAATAGTATTTTATTATCGCATTGTATATCGTCAATCGAATTATAAATACACACATCTATATAATAGTTTAAAAATTATTTTATGATTGTAATACAAATAAAATTATCTAAAAGTTAGCGATTGATTGTAACGGCTATAAATCGGCAGGAACGAGCTTGTAAAATTACCCGTTATAATAAATTGGACTTAAAAATATGTGAGAAGGCGAGACACATTCATCAGCTATTTCTATTTGTTACAATTCATTTTATATTAATTTAAAAAGTTAAAACATAATAGCTCCAAAAACAGGGAATCTTGAACATCATCACTTTATAAAAAAACATGAATGTAGCAAACAATGTCATGCTTTTTGGCATCCAGCTTTCAGACTCAACATTATTAAGATTTTTAATAACTGATTGTTATCGTGGAATGTAATCGTCGCACCTTCTGAGTAGGAAATCTTTTACATTAGACAAATGATTAAATACTTCGTTCTGTCTCTGTTGTCTCTCAGGTGGATGCCTATCCGGATGCTCATCACGCGCCCTCATTCTAAAAGCACTTTCCACCAGCCTCACTGTTAAACGCGCATCTGGGGGAATATTTAGTATTTGGCGGTATTCAGCTACAGTCCCTCCAATATTTTCTCTGGGAGGTTCCCTCCGCTCTCGATTTGGCTGTTCTGGTTCTAAAATTAAATAAATTTATACAAAATAATTAATAGCTAGCAGTTACTCATACCTTGTTTTCAATTATATGCACTGTTTAGTTGTTACCATGTTCAGCGCTATCTCGAAACAGAAAAAAATTGTTATCCATCAAAAATGCCAAAGTAGCTAACGGCGCCAGCACAAGTACCAGACAGAAGGAAAATATTGACGTTCCCTCCAGCAGCACCATACAAAGTTCCTTAATTAGCAAACCGGTAGTAACGACAGCGCCATAAATAGACGCTGCAATTCCAAAGTTTTCCTTTCCAGCCCAAGTCGTGGGAGGTCGCGAGGTTCTCTTGCGATGCGGCATACAGTTCCGATTACTAACTAGAGGGGTGCTTAGTATTCCAAAGGGTTTTATGAAGCGACTGTCCTTATACAACCCTGCATATTTCAAAAGTTCCTTCGTATCCCACGAATTTACCAAATGTACATCCAAAATGGTGTCAGGACCTTTAATCCCTGCTCTATCCCGAGATACGCTCTCATTGAAGATCTTTTTGGAAATTGTGTTTGGAGCAAGCAGCACCACTGCTGAATATCCGGCCCTGGCGGCATTCCTAAGCTTGAGGTGGTAACTACATTGACTCTCTTCGGCCCCCGTTATCAGCACCCAGGGAGGGTCTTCCAGTTCCTTTTTTAAGTTGACTCCCGGGAAAATATCGAATAGTTGAAGGAAGACTGCTTTAAGCGCGGAGTAAATGCGCTGAAGCTTGGGTCCGGGGGGACTCTCAATGGGATCCTCGCAGGTGTACAGAGGGGTGGATACGACCAGATGAGCAGGTTGTTTCTGGTAAAAGGTGCCACACTTGGAGGTTCTAATAAAATCACTGGCGGTTTCAAATACGGGTTCGTTTGTTGTCGTATCAACGATGGAGAGATCACAGGAGACTAGAGTAATGCAAATGAAAAGGAATGCCAGACATCCTCTTATAAAGTAGCCGACATTTTCGAATCGGTGTGGAGATTTGTAGTCGTTTGCCATTTTGTTCTAAAAAATTCGCACCAAAGAATAAAAACGTCTCAATTAAATTTAATGTAACCAGAATGGAAAATTTGTGTTACTCACCAGTTGACGTTCCGCTGGGATGTTTGCTCGGTAGATTAAATATGCAGCTGATATGGAATTTTAACTGGACATACGTATGATAAGCGTCATCGCCTTATCGGTCGTCTGTGTTAGTAGAATGTCTCCTTGACTTTAAAATGCACCAACGTTAGTCGACGTTTTTTTTATATGTATTCCTGCTGCATTTATGAGACTAATGGTATGAAACACACAGAGTGACTGACTGAGTCTGAGTCTAAATAAAGCGTACTGGCAATGAGTGAGCTCATGCTTTCCAAGATAATAAAATCCACATCCATTCGTCCCGTCGGAGACGTTCATTGATGGCCGGCTATTTCCCAAGGAAGCATTACCGTGATGTAGCGACCAACAAGTCCCAAATTGGACATTCGACTTGTTGGACCCCACTTACCCTCAAATATTGTACACCACTGTAGTGTGAAGTACGTGTAGTATAAAATTCACCGGAGCTGTAGAGCTGAAGCAGAAGAGGAACGGAGTGAATGAAAAAAAGACAACTTGTAGAGAGCATGTATGGAACAGCATGCTTTGCAACGACGCTGACGTAAGATATGCAGAGTTGATCATGTGCTTCGTTTTTTTGTTTGTTTTGCTAAGCAACCAGCAGTGTTCAGGTTGAGGTTGTGATTTGCAGCGTTTTTGCAAGTTAAGACCAGCTTACTGTACTTGTTGATGTCTAATAATAATTTTGCGAATAATGCGAATGGGCAAGTTCCAGTATTCCTTATACATTGCTGTTTTCAAAAAAGTTGGCA
Source organism: Callyntrura sp. NNG-2020 (assembly GCA_027744055.1). Taxonomy (NCBI): domain Eukaryota; kingdom Metazoa; phylum Arthropoda; class Collembola; order Entomobryomorpha; family Paronellidae; genus Callyntrura; species Callyntrura sp. NNG-2020. The sequence goes on from JAHZNE010005491.1 coordinate 12,588, forward strand.
AACAACAATTTATCAAATGAAAAAATAAATAATAGTAAATGAAAGGAATTAAAAGATTTCAAAGCTTTAGCATTCCAAGCCTGGGATAGTACGAATGTGGTCAATGTTGCTGCAAGCATGTTACAAGAACGATCGAATTGCAGTTGGTAAGCAGTTGATGATAGTAGAAATTTGTAATTTTAAATACAGAAAGGTATCACATGCATTGCATGTTTTTGATTGGAAAACACATTTACGTCGTAGCTGTGAAAGTAACCCCACCTCATTGTCGGAATTTTTAAATATATAAAATAACTCACCCACCATCATTTGTATTCACCTTCTAACAAGTCAGAATGTGACATTAATTTTATCATATTTGATGAACTATTTCAATATCACATTACCTTTAACATATTTATTCTGACGGCCTGACTTTAAAAAGAGGCTTGAGGCAGTAGCAGGTTCTACGGTACAAATGATATATGGATGGGTACTAACTTCAAACATAAGTATAATGTTTTACATATCCGTTACACGCGCAAATTCTCCGTATCTTTACCATGCCCAAAAAACAACTACGACGTAATTAAAAATATACCAATATCCACCGAGATTTTAGCACACAGAGGTTTGACGACACGTAACGTACTAGAACTGGGATGAAAAATGAATTGTTCAACACCAACAGGTAGGCTTACGAATAAACTAAAATAAAAGGGATGCGCACAACCAGAGTAACACTCTGATTTGCTATGATGGCAGGTTTTCGTCAGCACAGGTACAACTGTTATTGTGAGTGAATAGAGCCCTGGTACCAAAATACAGAAGATTCATCTTGATCTAAAGATCCTGGTCAACGCAGACCAACGTTTGTTGTACCTAAACAGACTATTATGATTTTACGGTGATGCATAGAACTAATGCAGTACTATTTTATCATTCCAAACTTGCTTCAGCGGAAGAAGCTGTAGCCTAACATGCAAGACCATAAATGATAAAAACAAATTTGTTTTGTGAAATGATAACGTATCGTCATTTTTGAAAAGAGAGACGATGTAAGGGAAACCGTTATACTACCATTTTAATTCGTGATGAACGTGTGGATGATACGAATGGAATTCGTTCACCTTTTTGTTACGGATGGTCCGTTTAAAACTGTCGGAAGTTCAGGATGCGTAAGGACAACCACAATGAAGTGGCCCGGGGTAGATATGGCGTTACTGCTAGAAAGGGGGTTTAAATAATGAAATGGAGAAAAATGCAGGGATAAATGGGTACCTTAAGACATTGCAATGATCCATTGCGAGCACCATTGCCCGAAATGAGGTTACTAAAGAGGATTTTGTACACAGATAAACATAATAAGATGGAAAATGTTAAAAATAAAAATGTTGATATAATTGGTTATCAATTATGGCAGGTTATTAAGCCCCCATGCTCTAGTGCAGTCTGGTAGTGTCACACAAATAATGGAACTTGCAAAATACGTCTGACAATAAAACAAAAAAAATATTTCAACATTTTTAGCGTGGTGTCATATCAGACGTTCTCGTGGGCTATTTCAACGAGCGGGACAATCAGTGAGAAAAGGGTGCAGCTTGATGGAACTATGAATACGAGGGTAGGAGGACTAAGCTTGGAATCTCCCAATCTCAGATCTATATTCCAGTGCAGCGAGAAACCAGAATGAAATTTTATAAATTCATACTCATTAGAAGGATGCTATTGGTAATGTATACTTTAAGTTATAAATGATTGGTGTTAGATGTCGACCTGTGTTCTGGTATGCAGAACAAGCAACAGTTTAAAAACCGTAATGCATGTTTTTGGAAGAGGGTCGCCTTCTTGTTTCAAGGAATTGCTGTAATTTTTACGGTGAATGACAAATCAGAATTTTAAATTTACGGCGTTCCTGGGAGGAAATGATAAAAATATGAAACTCGAAGTTTAAAAAATATAAATAAATTTTCCAATATTTCGCATAAAAATGTCCAATTAACTTAAGGAATTCTTATATTTACATTTCAGTTGTCCTGTGCCATACTGCGTGCACTGTAAACATTTCAAGAGATTAAATTGACGAGAAATGAAAGATAGATAAAAGCGGATGCATATCATACAAATTATTGTTACAATCAACGGATGGAACTTGCACCGCTGACTGAATGATAATATGAAAACATTGCGTAAGCAGAGCGGATAGTCGCTGCTGTTTTCAGTAAGGAATGGAACGTTGTAGTGAGTAATCTACAATGCTTGTGTTAATCTCCTTAAAATAGAGATGTAATGCAACAGCGTACTGTTCCTAAAATGGTGCATGCTTCCAACACCTGAGCTCATAAATGTGGTGGATATCAACAAAAGTACATTGGCACTCAATGATAAGCAGTTATTTTGGGTGATGAAATCGGGAACTGAAGAGAGCAACTTAAAAAACGAGAATTTTTAAAAACATATATTACAGGTGTCGCATTTACAATTGAGAGTATGGAATTTCCGGGATGCAGATAAGTAAGTGCACATTTGTCTCTACAGTTATAGCTAACGGGATAGCGCTAAATATATTAAATAAGCTACCGTGAAACGTCATAAAGCAAAATAGATGTATTAGTTATAAATAAAGGTAACTTAGGTTGGCTGCTGCCATTCTTTTGATCTTCGAAAAAAACGAGGAACAAAACATTACATCTGTAATTTATGGCGTTCCGTTTCACTTTACAGTGCATTGGAATGGGAGTAAAATTAATGATGTAAAGCAAAATGCATTTATTAACGGGCGAGCGCTGAACAATTATGTGCAACGTTGTCCACTGTTAGGTCACCGACTTTTTTAATCCAAGGAAAGGGTCGGCTTAACGTTATAAGTAGCCCTGGATGTCGATTCACTTTGGTTTTCATGCTTCTTATTTGACAAAAAATCGGGTATATTGATTTTTACTTGTGCAGCCTTACATAATGCAGTGTTAAATACCAACATCTACACACACAAGTTATAAATGAAGGAACTGCTTGCATTATAATATCAACTAATAAAGGTGTATGTACACTTGCAATAACAGAGATGCCTATTTTCATGTATTATTTGGTCGGTGAACTGACATCCATGACTTTTTGTAACGTTAAGCCGACCCCTTCCTTGCGATTAAAAAAAGTCAGTGAACCGGCAGGCGCTGAAAGTGACAGAATCCCACTAACATATACTATTATTAGGATAGACATAAATTTAGACAGGTTCCACAGTAATAATTATTGCGATTCTGAACCATTTATATTATAGTGGTTTTAAGAAGAACATACTAATGTTATGTAACGATAATATCCGATCGGAATTACAAACTCTGAACGTTCTACCAATATAAAACATTTTGACGCAACAGAATGGCTACTTCTTAGGTAGCATGTCCAATCATCTGTTCAAATTATTTATTTCACGTTGGATAATAACATTAATCTGTCAAGCTGCCTTACGGTTTCCCGTAAAATACTTGAATACAGCTGGTATTTTAATTCTACATAGTTGAACGAAAAAAAAATTTTGAAGTTACCTTTTCCTTTTACTTCTGATATATTAAAGTGAAAATTAATTATTAAGATTTGTTAAAGGAATTCTACAAAGGTCACAGGGACGTTTTCAATTGTGTACCAACATTCCTACAGCAGCAGCAACTGACAAGTAAACTACTTCGGCTGTTACCTCCGGAATGGTCTACTTTGGGTTTCACTAAATGCAGGTTTTTGCGCTGAATCCAGTGGTACCAATATCTCCGTTGAATGGGGCCATGGGTGGGCACCACATGGTCTTCAACATGGTAAAAGTAAAACCTCAATAAGGAGAAGGTATTTTTAAAATGTTTCCAT
>JAHZNE010005492.1:0-22700 GCA_027744055.1 Callyntrura sp. NNG-2020
GCAGATAATGAACAAGTGAATTACTCTCCGGTTTGCTTCTTATAGTTGAGAACCGATTCTTTTAAATGTGTTTATTCGAACGCAAGTATTTCATTTCTGTTATGGATTCTGTATATGTATTACTCATGGGTGCATAAATGAAGTTGCAGTTGTGAACAGAACCCCGTAGTACTTCAACGGTAGTCAAGGTAATCAGCATATTTCATATTTCACTAAAAATGTAAATCATCAAATTTCATAAAGCGTTGCCCCAAAGAAAATGAAATAGAGTGCTAGTAGAGTGAAGTGAATAGTACGGTTGTGGATATGAAACTGTCCAGGTTAGATGTTGAACTTGAGATGTAGCACGAGAAACCCGAAGAATGTAACTCTTTGCACCCCATTGTACATGCAAATTTATGATATGCTATACACATTGGTATGCATACCCCCAAACAGTAAAAATAGGACCATGTTCCGAAGAGCAAAGTCTTTGTCGCCGTACCAGCATTTGTAAAAATTCAATATCTATGTATTTATAATTTAGTCGCTGTACGAACAACCTTTAGCTTCTTATCTCGGTAAGTTGACCCTAATTAAGGGGATTATAAAAGGTCGACAAAATTTACAGTCTACATTTTGTATACAATCCTAAAAGGATCAGCAAACAGCAAACGTGGGTACTAGGAAGGGGATAAATATCATAAATTTACAGACATCTCGACTCGAAAAATACATGCATGATGCATATTATATCCAATACAAACAAATACATGCCACGTTAAATTTTAACGAAGCCACAAAACAAATACTGTCAACACAACGGAAAATTCAATTACCAAAAGTACAATTTTGATGGAGGGGAAGATAGCGGAGAATAATTTATTTCTAAAGCACTTGTGAACTATTTAAATTATTGAACGTAGTTGTAGGTGGGCTACATTATGAAAAACCCTTTCTTTGAACATAATACAGCAATACAACATGATGTACAAAAATACAAGTCACAAGTAGAACGGTTTTGTCTCTTGTCTGTGTAGCAGTATGTAAATTTTTGGTATGGAAATGGAATACATTGAAAATGCAATGAATATTTATAGACTTCATTAATTCTCCTGGTAGTAATCTCCACTCGTCTTCCAGAAGAGAGGTTTTCTTCCGGCATCGCACAAGATAACAAAGAATGTTCATATATTCTTTGTCCTTATGATAAAAACCTTGGTCGAATTTGTATACATAATAATAAAACGTACACAATGGCATCATTCTATTTCCTTATTCCCATTCCGATAGCAAACTTCTGAAACACGAAGTATCTTGTAATGGCATCAACTACCAACTCAAAATATACCTGCTTTTACTTTCTACTTTTACTTCCGTCGTCGAGTATTCGTTGTTGACGAACCTCATGGGGAAACATTTTCTTGGATTGTGTGTGCACGTGGAGTAGGCGTAAGCTAAGGAATGAATGTCGATGTTGAATGTTGTTGAAATAAGGAAGAACGGAGAGCACCATTTTTTGGGAATGTGAGGAATTTTTAGCTACATTGTGTATCCATTTAAGTAAAAATATAGCTCGGTCAATATCCACTTACCGTTTCCTAGTTGGCTACTACCACGAGTGCAAAACTATATCTAACCACAACACGTGCACTGTAATTAAATATTTTCATATGTAAAAATAGATGTATTTAAAAACGGGGCTTTTTTCCTATTCACGTATACGTTTCCACAAAAACACTGCTACTCACTACTGTCACTACACATATTCGTTGGAATTACTATTCACCTTTCTCCTTCATTGTTAACGATCCATTGTTTAATTGTTTAAAATTTCATTGTTCCAATATTATGTCCAACTATCCCATTGTTGTTGTTGCAGCTGTGGAACATTAGCACTATCTATGAATTTAAACGGAACCCGCTTCCAACAAGCTGGTTACTCAAAACAAGCCGTTCACATCAATGTAAATCCAGCAGTAGCACAGCACACACTATTTCTACGTATTCTCGAGCTGCTGGAAAGCAACGGAACGTTTTGATTGGCTGTTGCTGCAAAAAGAGATATAAAGGAGGATGAATACGGCATCGCAACTCGTACGCAACGTATTGTCTTTGTTTCTTTCGTTTTTCAACAGCAAGTCACCATCAAGCTACAGCTGCTTGTAAACAGCCCTTTGACGTCAACCTAACTTGAAATACTTCAACTTTCAACGGAATTCTTTATTTAATTGTTAGATGGCACCCAGCATCCTTTTTTGTGAAGTTCGTCTCACGGTTGGAGTTGGAAGGTGGCACTGCCTGCCCCTTGAATATTCTTGTTGTCTGAATTCATCTGGAAAGTGCCGGGAGATTTGCCCTTTTAATTTTTTCATCTACTATTTACATACAATCAGTCAGCCACAGAGCCACAGCTCAGATCGAGATAGCCAGATCGGTTTATCAAATCAAAACAAAAAAAAATCTCTGATATGATAGACAGCAAGACCGAGCCACAGCAGTGAAGTGTAGTGTTTTTGGTTCATGAAGCGAAGATCAAAGCGAAAGGACATCCTAGAATTGCAATCCTGCCGCTACCTACCTCCCTGTGTTTGTCTTATTGTTGGTATATCATTGTTGTTGTTGTGACGTGATTGCAAATTGTATTTTCTGCCCTTGTTGTACTATAATTAAGCAAAGTAGATCAATGTAATTTCAAGCTGGTTAGAAGTATCGTTTTTGTTGTTTTTATTAACTTTGTTCTTAAAAGTGAAAGGAAAGGGCAACAACCACATGGATTCCGTGGAGTGAAATTTGGGCCAAACGGGAACGAAAGGAAGTGAATTTAGAGCATTTTTTGTCTGTTGGCAAAAAGAGGCGTGGAAAAATTTACAACTGTCCATAGTCAACAGTTTGAACTAACTACCTGAACGTTGAGTTCTTTGTAACTGTTTGGAAGTGGCCCAAGTTGCACAGTTAATTTGAAAACGGAAGCCAGTCACAGGGCAATATTTCTGACGAGAATATTTTGTTCAATTTAATTTTCGACCGTCAACTTCGAACGAATTTGCGGCGTCGTGGGATTGAAGTTTTAGAAGCAATTAAGTTAATTTGTTTTGAACAAGAGTAACAGAAGTACATATTATACACAAGCTACAAAAACAGAAAACAAATAATCTTCACGGACTCATCATTACCAACCAAGTCTTACTCCACTAAGAAGTAGCCAGGTAAAACACAAGAAAAAAGGTTAGATAACCTACAATTTACACCTGATAATTAGTGATATTATAACGAAAATTAGCGTGTAACATTATACATTTTTAAGTAACACGATACATTATTATATTTCGTTTAGTCATAATAATATTACAAATAGTAGAAATTTGATCTACCCTCCATGTAGGATTTACTTAACTAACTTGACTGTGGTACAAAATAAAATTAAGAAAGTACATCATTATTCATTCCATGATATTATTCCATTATCTCGACATACGCAGACATTGTTGGTGGACACAGTGAAATGTGCTATTATGTACGACTCCCAATACACCTGACATGCATCATGTACAGTCACTACTTACCATTTACGTCCAATTAAGATAGGTGTTACTACTGTAGCTGAAACCTATTACAGGTTACAGCTGGTCCAGAAAAGGGCTACAGCTGAGTTAACATAAACATTGTTCCCCTTGTCCTTCGAGAAAAAGAGGCAATAAAGCCAAATTGTTAAGTATTTAGATAGAGATACACAAAAAGACTGATGAATTATGTAGATAATACATACATTGCCATACAGAGGTACATAAAAACGAGCTTACGAAACACGAACATTTTTACATTCCTTTTTAACCGTCATGTAACGGACACGCAACATGAGTCGTCACGTCAATACGTCAAAGTCCGTCACCCCGACCACATGTTGTCGTCGCTTCAAAAGTTTACAGTTATTCGGAATTCCGACTCTGTTTTACGGTAAGAAACCGACGGTTACCTGTTTGTATGTTTCTCTCTACTGGTTTTTAGCTCACCGTTCGTAGGATAATAAAGCGTTTGCGCTGCTAACGGGACACGATTTTGCACCAGGTTGAGTTGCAGGTGTGGAAAATACATGCATAATTTGGTACCTACATTGCTTTGCTTTTGCAAACACAACTGTTGACTGTTGTCGTAGTCGTCAAGTGTATTGAATTTAAAAGTTATTCTGACTTGTCTTTTCCTTCACAATAATTAATACGTAAGTACCTACCTAGTAGTTTTTGGTTTACTTCGTGGAGAAAATTTTCTTCATTTCTTATTAATCATGTCTTTCTAATGATCAGGAGCAGGATAGCTTTTAATTACCTTTTTTATGTCGCTCATAGCATAGGTATTGAATTATTTTGCGTATTTTCGTTTTTCATATTCATGGACTTGGTTGTAAGTCGTCCGTCATGTGTTGCTAGAATTTTTATGCTTTCCCTTCTTGCAAAGCAAACGGGTGACGAGTATAATTTTCGTTACTTGGTTTCTTGCGTCTTACTTCATGTGAATGTCGTAAATAGCACAACTACGTTAGTTTTAACTCTTTAATATATTACAAGCCAACGGATGTGTGGTTGTGGTTTATAAACAGTTTATTACTCGGGCACTACTGCTAACCGACTGAAAAATGCCATACAAAAAGCTTGTCGTAGTCATACCTGGTTGATGGCATTATAAGCGTATATGATGCACATGATGACTGTATCATAATTAATTTTCTTGCTTTTTATACTGACATTTTTTTAGCATGACACGTCGTTCTCAAAATTCGTCGGTACATGCAAACCATCTATGAAACATTCTTGATGACATTAATTTAATTTAAAAACACACCTAAAACTGGTTGACGTGCCATCTCAAATCGCAATATATGTTCATTTTCATGTGAATTTATTGTTGAATCCATGAGGTATATTTAAATGTCAAGAGTAGGTAGTCAAGAGTTGGTGGGAAAGTGAAAACCTGAAAACGTTAATATTCTATAATAGTCGTTAGTGTCAGTTTCGTCAGCCAATGCTTTATAATTACTAGATCGATACGTCCTCCTAATAGATAATGCATATGTATGTGCTTTCAACTTTCAACATTTGACGATTCACAGAGGTTGAAGGACAGAAATAAAATCAAAAATCAATTTATCCATCTAGTACACTGCCGTTTATACCCTTCAACGCATATTTGTTTTTCAGTTGAGTAGTTGAGCTAATGCTAAAAATAAAATGGCCATAAAATGTAATAATAAATGAATGAAGTGAAGTACATATATAACGAACGAATATAAGGAAGGTAGAAAGAAGGCAGGCAACTGGTAAATTAAATATTACATTTCTCGTCAAATAATTCATTACATAATTGGTACGAATATACATGAAATGCTATGGTTGGAATTGATGTGGCTGAAAATAACGCGATAACGTGAAGCAGTGCTTTACATTTTTATGTTGATTTCATTGTTTTGTTTAAATAATTCATGGGATATACCATATACGATGATGCCATGATGGACCATACATGACTGTAAGCTTGAGAATAGGGTATTTTGTGTTTTTGCGCCAGCTTGCACATTGTGCCGAAAACTATTAAAAAGTAATCATTCTTGTGTGAGTACCGTGACCGTATCGCAATGAGATGCCACAGATTACAAATTGCAATGAAATAGCAGTTATGTAGGTATAATCCTGGGAAAGACAAAAAAGATCATTAATAGCTCTTTAAAATTGCTGGTTCAGAATTTTTACGGTTCAGAGAAGTGCGCTTTATGGTGGTCGACTACTGCAGTGCAGTGCATTGTATACCACCTCCATTTCTTGTAGAATTCGCAATTTACAGGTGTGCTTCACCTTTATTTTTTGCATATGTGAATTTACTTATTTATTTTTTTTACCACCATGAACGAAGGTATGAAAGACGTGAAATGGGTCTGCGAAAAACGCAGTTTTGTTGGTGCTGGTGGGAAAACGAACCACACATATACACACTCCACTTAAGCATTTCACTCATAAAGATTTTAAAAAAGTGTTTTGAATGCATATTAAGTCGATAAAATATCGTTGTAGGTTTTCAAAATAGAAAATAATTTCAATCATGCAAAGTGATAATGATTGACGGGTGTATATTTGTGAGTTTGTATTTGAGGGACTGTGGTGGTTTGTTGGTACTTGTGTGTAGGGTAAATAAACAAGGAGTTGTAGTGTTAGTAGCTTTTCATCAACTATTCACATGTTTTGAGTGCGGTGAACCTTCTGTCTGTAATTTTGTAAAACTGTGTGTTGTGGCTCTTGTTTTCCATGAGTCCAGAATGAAAGGGAGAATGTGTAAATGGCTTCCGATTTCGTCCATGTTGTTTATCGCCAAGCTGGTAGAAAAGAAGAATGCGTGCGTGCCTCTCCCTAAATACATTCATTTATTATGGCAGCCGACATAAATATATGTAACTCTCAAGCCTAATTAAAGTTTTGTATTATATAACTTTATTTTCTTCATCACTCTTTGTGAGTGACAAAGCTGCAATATATTCGTCAAAAGTTGGCATCGGCATTTTCGCCTGATTACACGAGGAAGAAAGAAAGCCAGAGCAGTAGTAGTGCTGCTTTGCAAAAAAGGATCTCTCTCGCTCCACTCCCTCTTATATCCTCATTATTGTTCCGCCGGCTGCCAGAAAAGTCGAGTGATGGCGAAATATGATATGGTAGTGGCGAAATTGAAATTTAAAGCAAGTTATGCGGAAAACAAAAAACACTTGAAGAAGTCCAAGTCGGAAAGAGAGAGAGAGAGAGAGAGAGAGAGAGAAGCAGAGAGAAGGTTATGTAATTTTCCCTTGTTTTCTCGCACGGTGATGGTATTCCTCTGTAAAACGTACTATTATTATAATATTCTTCCCAACAACGCCGTACTGCTGCCAACGAAAAGATAAAAAAGGCGAGAGTGATAGGTATTCAAGTGTAGTAGTAAGTAATGTGAGTAGGCACAGCATCTAACATCACCCAATAACAGTACAAGTAGTTTACCCAATAGTCGCTGTTTTTTTCAATAATTTGGAAAGGAGAGCGAGACAACGGAGAGAGAGAGAGAGAGAGAGAGAGAGAACGTTTTCTATCACCTTCCCAGGAGCTACGATGTTGAGTGACGAACTACATAACAGAAAATAAGTATCATCATCAGACAAAAAAGACATGCCACTAACTCTGCCTGCCAATATGCCTAATGTCGATGCCTACTCTAATCCTTACTACACGTACATAAATTACGAACGTATCATTCTGCTCATTGTAATGATCACAATTCACCTAAAAACTTCTTTGCAATCGCTGTGCTTGAAAATGTGGATGAGAGAGTGATGATGATGAAATAAGGCGACCCTTGTTTTCCCCCTGTGTAATAGGTATATACGCACGACGACGATACACTCTGTTTGAATCTCGTCATTCGCTGATCTAGATTACAATAGGAGCATACACAGTTCTAGCGTTTCCATTTCGTATAAAATTTACGTACAAATGTTGAACAAGGCATAAAGCACGAAAGGTAAAGCTCACAATCGTGTAGGCTTCTCACTCAGCAAAGAGCTCAGCTAGAGAAGATATTAGAGAACAGCAAAAAAGAGTGAAGTGGCAGGAGCTCTGCACACACTAAGCAGTAGCAGCAACGCCGCTTTTCTGACAGCCAGTCAGTTTTGAGCTGTTGTAGAAGCAAGAACAACAACCACCAAGCTAGCGAGAAAACGAGAATTTTTTCCACATTTTTTTGCTGTATCGTAAGAAAACTAATAAAGCCGTAAGGCAAAATAAATAGAGAAGAAGGAGAACATCAGAATTACCAACAGTGTAGTAGTGGGTAATATTGGGTTAGGACAAAGACGTAAAGCAATCTAGTGGATTTTTTTTTCTTGGCAGCAACAACTGCAGTCCAAGTGGTGCTGCTGGTGGTGTTTTGTGGTGTGGTGTCCGGCGAAATCAACTGATTTTGAAATAAATAGTAGACAAATAAAAACATTCGTTATACTCAATTCGCGAGTTTTTTTTATCATGCTTTTGGGTTCGGTGGCAAGAACAAATAGCGATTAAGCGGGGGACAAAGAAGGTGAAGTTTTTTCTCCGGTTATCTGTCATATTATGAACTGCAGCAACTTGTGAGAAGTAGCAGCTCACACACAAAATATTGATTTTGGATCAGACTCGCGTTTTTTACCTGTTCAACTTGTCATCATCACCAGTGCACCTGCACTCTGCAGAATCTGAACGAAAGGGATCGAAGTTGGGGAGCCATTTTTGTGGTGGCAAACGACTTCTATAATCCTTTTAAGCGACAAACGATCACGGGCATTGCAATTGAGGTGATTTTCTCTTTTTGATTGTTTCACAAAGTACTATCCTCGTCATCTTCTTCGTTATAGATATCGATACAAGTTGTGCCACTTACATTTATCGTTGTCATCTTACACACCCAAATAGCAAAAAAGTCGATTGCAATGATTGTATGAAAGAAACGATTGTAGCGTCCATTCATTTTACGTCAGTTTCCACCGCGCGGTGTATGTTTGCAAAGTGTAAGTGTATCTATCTTTTAGCGATAAGAGAAACATTTTTGGGAAAATAGAAAATTACGACAAATCCACAAAGACTTCTTCATTTTTATCTTTTGATCTTGTTATGTGATATATTTGAGGGGCTCGTTACGACTCCGAGAACTGTAAAAAAAATTTGGCCGAGAAAAATTTAAAAAGCGTACAAAAGGAAAAACCGACGATAAGAATCTGCGGAAGATTTTTTTTCGGTGGTTCAAGCACTTATTGTTTGCTGTATTTTTCTCCCTCGATGAGGCACCTATACCACACGATATCTAAATTGGAGTAGTGCTGTAAGAAAAAAATAATGTTTAAAAAAATCTGGTTCAAAATAACATGCTTATATTGTAATTTTTGCTGATGGCGCCGGTAGGCATATCATAAAAATTCTAACGGTTTTTTAGACTGAGATTTTTGCAAAATAGGTTGAAGCTGTAGTCAGTATGAACACTGTCAACTAAAAAAAGTATTAAAAAACATTGCATTGCTCCTTAAGGAACAAAATGTAAATGCTACTGGTACAATTTTTTGTTTCAACACAAAAATAAAAAAATAGGAATAGAGAAATAGGAAGCAGAGAGGAAGTTTTCTTTTGAACGAGATTGCAATCGTGAACGTATTCTACAGCGGAAAAAAGGAGGCAGAGAGAGAGAGAGAGGTGCACATACAACAGTCATACATAATAAAAAGAAGGACGTGGACACGTTTTGCAGTCTTAGTGAATACAGAAAATACGTACACCAACAAAAGCATAGTATATTTTCAGTACGGCAGCAGCAGCAGCCAGAGCGAGAAGGATTTCTTCTGAGTTCCCTTTTCAGTGAGGAGAGTGTTGTTGATATTTTTTTCAATGTGAGCAGTAATGGAGGTGGTGTCGTGTGCGGGCAAAAAAAAAGAAAAACAGGTTTGCATTTAAAAAACACCTTGTGACGACGACGACTTGACTTCACTTTTGAAATTGTGTGTATGTGTGCAAAAAAGTTATAAAAAGAGATTGTATGGCGAAGAATCCCCTTTTATTTTTCTTTCTGGTCGTCGTCATCATCGTCGAAGGCTGCTGCTGTGTATATACCGTAGTCGTAATGCATATATAGTAGGGTGAAGTGATGACTCCTTCACCCCACCGGAAGATGGTAATCAGAGAATCACACAATCATTGAAGCAAATGGCGCATTTTGTAAATGTAGGATAACAAGCTGTTTTTTTTCTTGAGACTAGAGCATACTCTCAAGCATGTATTATCAATGACATTTGTCTAGGCACTTGACACGGTGCTCCGGATATTATTGTTAGAGAAAGCATTTTTTTTCTTGATGAAGATACGATGATACAATAACCCAAACAGTAAAAGCCAACGGTTCGTGTCTAGGTAAAAAATAATTTTGAGGGCTTCTCTTGAAAATTGAACTTAATTACGATATAGGTAATGGAGGAAAAGGAAAATGTATGAAATAAAATACTCTCATGTGCGCTCGAGATACCGCATATAGCTTGATAGAACGACTTTTAACTGGGTTTTACGTTTACAAATTTTATGTGTGTGCGCGCACGCGTGGTTTTTGTCGGTCGGCAATAAATTTGATTACAAGGTACAATCTCGCACAAGCTTGAGGAAGAGCAGCGTTTACTATTAGCACCACTACTACTACTTGTTGAAGAATATTATTTACATTTTATGAAAAAAAAAGAATGAGGACCAACTTTGGCTCGACTCGATGCTAATAAAAAGTAGTCTATTAACTACATATAAATGATGATGATAAATGGCCCTGGTGCGCTTGGTTGGATTTTATTATTATGATTTAAGAGCAATTTTCTAAATTGGCAATACGTCAATCGAACTGTCAGTTTTTATTTCTTGTAAGACACAAGATAAAAATAAGTTTATTTTTTACTAGGAAAAAGTTTTCTTGTAAAGTGTACATATGTGTCGGTCGGTACCATTTTTTATTGAGACAGGAAAATCACTAGTCTTTCAGTTGATGGTAGGTATTAGTTGTAGGGTTGCCGACGTGCAAAGTAAAAAAAAAATCCCAAAAAGCAAACATTGCCGACTCATTTTTGATTACCCATGTTGCGGGTTATTTACTTAAAAGGAGTATTTGATTGATGCATGTGTGAAGTGAGGATAGGATGATAATGACGATGTCGATGTGGTTTGGTCAACACATTACGGTATCCTGTTTGTTTATGAAGGCAACCACGATTTATTCCACATTTGTTATTCCATGTCGAATTGGGGTTCCTCTTTACAAGTTTAAATACGCTCGTGTTTTCCTATCTTTTACCGAAATACATAATAAGTCAAGTGGTTATCAATTTATCAACACACAGTGACGATGATGACCACCTTCTTTCTGCACCAAGTAAATAATAGGGGTTTTTCAGCGGTCATTACTGTTGTCGGCATCACTCTTTCTCTCTCTCTCTCTCTCTCTCTGCATCATTTCGTTCAATGTTCATACAAGCGCCCATTTTGTGTAAAACATATTTTTCTTTCTTTTCCCCCTTGTAACAGGTCTCAATTTCCTCCGATATTATCTCTCGGTTGGACCGACTGCTACAACAACACGTGTACTACGGTATTTGAAGTTCCATGATAGATACAAGGTGAAGCCATAGAGGTCAAGAAGAATATATATTGTATTTTTGGTGGATCTGACAGAAAAAAAAACGTTTTCGAGTGAGTGTGTGCCTGTGAGTTTCTCTGTGTGTGTATCTCTCAACGTATCTACAACCTACATATCCTGTTTTGTGAAATCTCATGAATAAATGAGTTGTTACATTTACTATCACACGTGAGTCCCACATACGCACAACAAGTACACAAATAGAGCACACACACACTATTACAAAGCTATATATTACGTCCTGACGTTATTGTTGTTGTCGCCGTCGTGGTCCTTTTAGATGAAAAGGGAGTAATACTTGAGAGAGCCAGAAAGGAAAAGTACTCGATGTACTGTCCATGACCAGCGACGATAGCAGCAGAAGCACTTCACTCCTTAATTTGGGTCCTACTAACAATAAACACAACCCGAGGGGGAAGCCATTCGTATCCTCAACAAAACATACACACTTGAAGTCACATTTTTTATCCATTTCGGACGAGAGAGGGAAATATATACAGTAGATCATCAACTAACTTCAAGCACACATCAACCTCACACTTGCACCAACATTGAACACACACCGTGGAAAGTTTGCTGTGTGTCACAAAGAGAAAATTTACTAGTGCCATCCTGCACCTGGAAAAAATGGCGTATATGGCGGAGGCCAATGGAGCGAAACGCTCGAAACTGGATGACGACTCCAGGGTAAGTACTGAAAAAACAGGGCTTTAAGCAAGGTCATTTGAAAATTATGCTAAAAATATGTACAAGTAGCTGCTGGCATTACACACTGGCTTTGTTGACACTATTGGCCTGTGCTAACACTTAACACGTAGACGTAATATTCTGAGGGGTTTCGACTCAGATTTATTTATCTTTTGAAGAAAATAATAATTTCAAGACGTGCCTCTTGCCACATTTTTGTGTAATCCTAATCTTGCTGCGTCAGCGTTCACCAGTTGGCTGATTAGTGTAGCTTTCCCTTAATTAGTAATGGTTGCTTGTGGTTTGGTTTGACTGATTAATTAATGTGTGTTGTTATTTTCTGCTAAATCACTCAGTAATAAAAAGGAGACATGACGTAGAAATTTTTGGGGGTTTTAAGATTACCAATTGTTAAGTAAGTTGGTAAGTAGTGGCTTGGCTTAATTGAACACTTTAAAGGGACTACATATTAATGGCATTTCTCTTTATATATTTTTTCTTTGTGTTATCTCGACAGTATAATATGAAGTTACAAATGTAACTTGTCATTTTGTCAGGTTGTTGTTTACTCGAAAAGAAATCAAGTCAAGATTTATTTTGATATGTGCCATGCCAGAATATGAGATTATAGTTGGCCCTTAAATACTTCATTATACAATCCAATTAATTACGACAATAGAGACATTTACGTCTGCCTGCTCGTCATTACCTGTATATGTAGAGTAATGTAGGAAAGCAAACATAAACATACGCATTGGCGACTTGGGGAAGCCTTGTTAAAATGAATGCTAAATGCTACTACTACTGCGAGAGAGCCCACACCATCATCAGGTTCCTCTCAACGAGATTATTTTTGATTATTGCGTATTTACTTAAGCCCCAACTGTAAAAGCATGCAGGCATGCAAACAAGCTGATATACATGTTAAATGCAGGCAGATGCAGAATGGCTAATCTCGTTTATGACTTTTAGTCCTCTTCGCACACGAAACGCTGCGGCTCGAGAACACGAGCAAACAGACGTGGAATGACTGTGTACAAGCCATAAAAGGAAATCGTGTCACAATATTGCCCTGTTTAGCTTGCTTGGCTGGGCTATCTGCATTGCACACACACTACTACTACTGCACAAGAGAAATATGAAGGGATTCACACGGTTTTCGTGGTTGATTTCTCATCAAGTTGCAGTCATGATCATCATCTCAATCAGCGACTACACAGGGCACCGTCGTGAAGCGGGGCTCCTTGTCAGAAGTGCATTTTTATGGGTATTCTAATCTGTATAATTATTGTAGTGGAGTTTGAAAGGCAGAGAAGTGTGGTATAGATGATGCTGATGATGAATACAGAAAACAATTTCGACAAATTGAATATTGAATTAATTACGGGTAGCAATGAAAAACCCTTTTAAAATTATTACAGACACAAAGATTATTTTTAAAGCAGTGTTTCTTGTAGTGGTAGATTTGGTCATGTTTTCATGTTGTGAGCGCGCAGTGAAAGGCTAATTTCACGCGTTTTATGTAATGTCATTATTATTTTGACACGCTACATTACACTGGCAGAGCGAAAAATAAAACAATAAAAAAAATGAAACCAAGTCGAGATTATACGGCTATCAATTTTTAAAAAATCCCAAGAAAGAAGATAACGGCACAGAAAAATTCCGTCAGAGAGTGTAGTGACGAGTAACGAGAGTCAAAAGCGAGGCAGGCACAGTTACGAGGATGACGATGATGGTGATAAGAGTTAAAGAGTATATGTGCTTAAAATTAATCATTCTCTTCTCTCCTCTGACTCCTCTCTGTGTAAAGGCAAACATTACATGCACATTACAACAAGACCCTGCACATTTTTTCCGTTGGTAATACGGCATGTGTCAATTTGGTCGTTTTCCTGTGCTGCATTGTGTGATACTGTTGTAAAGACAAGTCATAGATCAATGACATGGTTCTTTTGTGGCCATGTCTGCTGATAGAAGCCAGACACAGACAAATTATTGCAAAAATGGCAGGCAGAAAGAGAGGAGAAAAGTTTTTTGTATTTTTATTTTTTATGTGACAATGTGGGTATGCGTGCATACTCATTAAAAATATGAAGAAGAAAAAATCTGTTATGCTTACCTTCATATCATTCACTCTCTCGGCGTCAACCAACATAATATCGTGAACTGCAGCTAATTTTAAAAAGGTTTTGCCTTCAGAGATGTGCATATGTATGAATTCGTGTAAAGTGTACAAATAAATGGTAAGAAAAGGAGAGACCATGTAGAATACTGCATTTTGATGCTGACAAACAAAAAATTTCTTTTCTTCGTCCTCCCATTTTACAATGTAGCGAGATGTGTGTAGGTACGTGAAATGCAACAGAATCAAAATCAGAACATTTTGGAAAGTGGCTCTCTTGATCGTTTTGATATGATCTTGATGGTGGCGTGGTAGTGGTGGTACTCTTGTTGCATGATGCATCATCATCATCATCATTCTCGTCGTCATGAGGATGATAAAAACAAGGGGATAAGGTTACCTATTTATTTCAAACATGTGTGTAACTTGTAATGTGGGCTACTATATTGCTACAAGCAGCATTTTTCTGGGTAACATAACATGTAGTGCATTCTACTAGAAGAGACCAGCATTAATTTGATAATGTAGCAATAACGATAATCATAATGCCATTATCATATTTGCGCATTATAAGCGAATTTCAGCAGGCTAAAGGGAATTAATACCTTAATGGATTAATATAGTTGTATTATTTTTATATTGAATTACAGTCATGTTTTTTACATGGATGAAAATGATAACAAGATATTATATTTTTTCTTCCGCTCTGCTAATGGATGCTGTTATGCTGATGGGTAGAAATAAAAAGAAACAAAAAAAAGATGTATGGCGCGTAATATGTAATGCAACCTTATCCATTAATGCCAGCATCATTGTCAGTCGTCATCATCAAAATGCACTTTTTTTATTCGTTTTCCCGTTTCTGCTGCTGTTGTTGAAGATAATGGGGATGGTAATGATTGTTATTCTTGTTATTCAGCAGTTTTCATTGTGGCTGTTGAAAATGGAATTTTGTGAATTGTTGAATTGTCCTTTGAAAAGTTATACATAGTGCCTTTAGCAGTTAACTGGTAGTTAGTTGCACCACTTTTTTGAGACACGTTGTAAAATTGTGATTCTTCGTTATGCGCACAATAGCAGGCTGTTATTTTATGATTTATAAACCCTCGTATTGGTGGGATGACTGGGAAGTCAGGCTTTTTATATTGTAATCATCTTGTTCAATGCAATTCATGCAAGTCAGTACATTCTACATGTGTGTGTGTGTGTGGACGTCATGTGGTGACTGCGGTGCATCTTGATTTATCAGGGCACCGTCATCATCCCTCTAGTACCACAATAAGACTAACTGCATCTCTGTCTTGTTTCGTCAGCAACGTCTTCTTGACTCGTAGTTGGTTCATTTTTATTCAAACCGCTTGAAATGAAATACACATACTTCTATCTCTCTCTGTGTCCCTCTCTCACTCCCTCGGTGCCCAAGAGTGACTGATGACCAACTTACCGTACACACATGTTTTATTTTTCAATACCTCTCTCGTCATTTGAAACCATCCGGATCGAAAAAAGCTTAAGCTCGCGTCCGTGTGTTGTTTCACAGGTGGAGGCAAAAGTTAGTTTTAAAACAGTTTGTTGCTGTGAACGCCACCAACCTGACGCGGTTGCTTCACTCACACATGGTTTCATTTTAAATTCATTTAATTTATTATTATTTGTATGTATGTATCTATTATTGCTTGCACCTCGTTTCTTTTTTAAAGAGGAAGTTGATTGGTGCGGATTTTTTTTTAGGGCGTTGGCTGTTTTTATTACTGTAACCATATGCGTTTGAATGCGATGCCGTATGACTATTTTAACGGGGGTTCATTCATCTACCTTTTTCCTGTCACCACCATCATCTCAGCATCGTTGTCACAGAGAGACGAACGCACCTCGTTTTTCTTTTAAAGTTGCTTTGTTTTTTTCTTTTGTGCCACCATTTCTATCCGTATAGGTAGTCGGCATTGTTAAATGTTTCTGTTAATTTGCATGCCTGCCTGTTACGTATTTGTTTTGGCCGAGGGTCTATTCACGTGATTAATCATTACGATGATTGTCACTGATGTTGCTGCAAAATAATTACAGGGAAGAAAGAAAACAAAAGTCTGAGACAAAAGAAGTCCTTAATACATAATAATAAGTGTCTGTTAGACAGTGATTCAATCATTTTTAATGAAATCCATCAAGATTTTGGCACTTGGCACCAGCCATGTGCCTACGTGCACACCATCACCACTGTTACGTATTCGACATTATTATTGACTTGCTTATCATTATCATTTTGCCCCTCGGCCCTCAGCCCACACATCACAGAAAGGAGACGGCGCATGCTGCGAAAAGCGTGCACTTTTATTATTATTTTTTTAGCCTCAAGGCGTAAACACGTATTGTTACAATATAAAGGACAAGAAATGAAAATGCACTGTTTCTAAAATGCCGGGCTTGATTATATGATGCACACAGAGTGTTTTTTCCTCCCTCTGTAGTTCAAGTTGGCAACAAGGCAACATTGGCAGGGATTGTTATTCTTGGACTTGGTTAAACCAGTAGAACTTTTTGGCGTTTTTGGCAAAGGACCCTACATGATGATGATGATGATCAGCATCTCCGTACATTGTTTCATCCTCCTCCTCCTCCTTACCTCTGTCATCTTTCTTCCTCCATTTTTTTCCTCCTCATTTACCACACCATCACTTAACCTACAATAGAGAGAGAGAGAAGATAATAATGACTTTGCGTGAAAGTAAAATGAAGTAGACAAAATAAATCTCAGAGAGGGTTTCTTCACGTATGTAATATTACGGAATTTCGTGCAAAATCTCTCACAGGCTGACTCTATGTGCTTGGCTGCATACTAATGTGTGGTTGGAGTAGTATCGGTATTTTAATCGATACAAGGTCTTACGTAACGGCCTACGTCCTCCTGCTCCTCCTCCATTTCGACATGATAATAAGTATGTACTATAGCTTCTAAAACTCTTTTTTAACAATAAAATTATGCCTACTTACACTATTATGTACATGGTCAATTTAACAATACTACGGCTGATTATTGTCCTCTAGTAGTGCAGTGCGACTAGGTATATCCACTTGGCGCGCGTGTACTTCTTTCTACTCTTCTCTCCTACTAGTCACTCAAAAATCTGATGGTAATTATAGCTTTGGAAAATAAGAACGCGCATTACGTGAAAGACGTGAGTAGCAGATGATGATGATGTTGCTGACGACGATGATGGAAATGGAAGGGTATTAAAACACGTCGTCATCATCATCGTCATCCCCGTACTTGTCCTGTCGTCCCTAGAACACGAGAGAGAGAGAGAGAAGCAAATATAATGCAGGTTTTGTATAAGCTGCAAAAAGTTTCATTTTTTGTATTGTTGTGCAGAGTTCCTTTCGTTTTTTTTGCGAAAATTGGCTGCAGCAGTAGTAGTATTAGTACTATCTTGTTATTATGCTTTGGTTACACTTGGTGGTAATTGGAGAAACATGACTAGCTCTCCGTTGTGTCGCTTTTGTATGTCTATATCACGAACGACAACAACAGCAGGAGAGGAGGAGGATTAGGAGGAGGAAGGGGACGACACAGCACGTTGGACGGTGGACATTAGAATTAATGCTTTTTGTAGGCTGATGCACACGAAACAATAGTCGTTTCAGTAGAAATGTAGTTTGCTTTTCCTTTTCGTTGTCGGTGGAAATCTAGTGAAGCGTGCAGCATGACGGCTACCTGCAAAAAAGACGGGAGAGAGGGAAGGGGCGGAGGAGGGGAAGGAGGACGATGACAATGTTGATAATGAAGGCTTAATAATATGTATGCAGATCGGAACGAATTGTGGGTATTACGCAGGCAACATAAAAAGGAGGTGGAGTGGTAGTGGTGGTGATTGTAGTTTTAATTCATTTGTTATTTTTGTCACTTTAATACCTGCCGCGTGTCATTGTACTGTGTTGTGGTGTGGGGAGAGAGGTACACGTAAGTGGGATTCCACCTTTCACTTTGACTTTTTTCGTTGTCGTGACAAAAAAGAATGATTAAGCGGAGAGCTTGGCAGGAACAGAGAAGAGATTGCTATAGCAGCGATCTGTCTATTTGTGTGTGTGGCAAGTGGAGTAATGAAGAATGATGAGGAAAGATTACTAGAGTAGAGCTCTAGTCAACTGTGGCGGCGGCAGTGTGGTGTGATGAAAATGCAAAACTACCCAGGGACAGGAGAGAGGTAAAAAATATGTTATGTTGTTTTATTTTGAGCCGTGGTGCATGACAGGAGAAGTAGTGAAGGTAATGAAAGTCGTATTCAATTTCGTCCTCTCTTCCTCTTTCTGTACGCGGAATAGAAACATAATATAGTATAAAAATTGCAGTGTCAACAGCAACCGCCACCACAGTTTTTGGGTAGTTGATCACGTAGACACACACATACACGCAGCGGGTATAAAATGTATATCCCTGTCTCGATTATCAGAGTCGCGAAATGAAACTGTACATGTAATGCTCTTGATATTGGGATGTGATGTGATTGAGTTTTCAAGACGAAAATGACAAACTGACTGGTTGGCTGGCTTTTCCTTGTTTGCCCATTACATGCCAACCAGCAGCAGTAGGACCATCATCGTTGTTTCTGCCGTGTCGTCAAGTCACTTTTGTGATGGTACAAATATAACAACAGTAAAAGAGTAGTAGCAAGTAGAAGTACTAGTAGAGAGCCACATTCATTCGCATGAGTTATTACAAAAAGCCAAACTGACATGCTATAAAAACAGCATCATCACCACAGCATCAATATTACAGAGAGAGCATCAGCAGCAGTGTAGCATCTCTCTATCTAAAGAGACATTATAAAACCTGCTTTGTTTGCATATTATGCCTATCTTTGATTAACAAATTTACTATACTTGAATGGAAATAAAAAATGTTGGTTGTCCACACTGCAAAAATAAAAATTATTATTATAGACAGGCTATATAGAGGAATTTGTGTATAATGTATAGGAGGAAGAGAGAAGCGAGAGAAAGAAAGACAAGCTTAAGTGGTTTACACTTTACACCAACGCCATACACAACCATCACTTAAAGTAGCTACTGTGTTTACTTGTCAAATAGACGCTGCTGTCTGCATGTTCCGTCAATTTGCATTTATTGTTACTTTTCGCACTGTAATTTGTTACGTGGCAAAGGATAAATGGTAATAAAACGAGCGTGTATTTCGTTATTTTGGGGGAGAGTAGTGAGTGAGTGAGCCAATCTCTCTCTTTCCCCTCTCTCTCTCTCTCTTCTCTGTTTTTGACAAGAGAGAGAAGGTTAAAGAAAGAAGTAAAAATGGGAAAATGGGGCTTGAATGGCTGCTGATGCAGAAGATTGATAGCATTTTTTATGATGGCGATGAAAACATTCCCATTTATTTACCTGTTTCGTGTACAAATTCTTTTTCTGTGATGTTAGCAGCAGCAGAAGTGGTTATGGAGAGGGAATATTTAAATGTTGGCAAATTTTTGTACCTCGGCTGCAGAGCGCTGATGTGTTGTTGTAGTCAGCGTTGCGGCTGCTGTGTTTGAATTACATGATGATCCATATTCATTTTTAATGCTAAATCGTGCAGCTAATAAAAACGAAAACAGCACTCGCAGCGAAAAATGCAGCAGAGAGGCAATAAGAGTGAGAATAGTTAAGATAAGATGATGATGATTACGATGATTAAGCGTTATCAAAATAATAATTTGCATCATTATCTTCATCGTCGTCAAATATTTAATATTTCCGTTACTACTGCTAGTACTGCTGTGATCATGAAAAAAATCGGCGGTGGTTGGAGCATTTAACGTATCGTTTAAAATTTTTACGGCTCTCGGTCATCATCATCATCATCAAGATGAGTTGGGGATATGTAGAGGTTAACAGTACTCAAAATTTAGCAAGCAAAGAGGGAAACAAATGTTTGAGAAACGAAGAGACGACGAAGCAAGAAAAAGAGGACATCATTTAATCCTTTTTTTAATGACCGTCATCTTTTTGTAATATTCACGGCGATATTTATGTAACTATGTAACTTGAGTCATCAATCACGAGAATGCTTTTTTGCGTGGCACACAAACATCACTTTTATGGCGAATCCAAATGGGACATGGTGGTAAAATGTCACGACGCATTATTATCCTTGATTATTTAGCCATTTGCAAAGAAAATCCATTGAAAATTGACTACTTCATTTTCATAAAATTTTGGCTGGGTTAGTTTGAGTTTCGTTTGTTGTTGTTGTTGTTATTCTCTCTTGAGAAAATTGGTTAGGTCACGCTGGCTTCGTACAAGAAGACGTGTAATTTAAGTAGGTAAATACAGCAAGTCCATTAAGGATAGTAACAGCCAGTTTTTCTACTAATAAATGATTTTCTTTGATAAAAATGTATTCATTCCTTGTTTCCCGACGACGATAGACGATTATGTGTGTTAGAGAGAGATATATACAGAACGAGAAAAAAATTCGCTTAACTTTTACAAAATTCAAAACTATTGACCTTACCATTTTTGGAAACTTAAAAGAGAGTTGGAGTTGAGCATTTTATCAGCAGTAATCATCATCAGCAGCATACTCGCAGTTCTGCAAAATAAAATATGGGTTTGACCGTTGTTGAGCTGTTGCTGTTGCGGTGTGGAGAAGACGAGATGCTGAATAAAAGTTAAAACCCAAGCCGGTGCCTATTACCAACATCAAAATCATTCTCATGACTGGTTTCCTTTTAAGGATGACAGGAGTTATGTCGTTTTTTTCCTTTCGTTAAAGTACATATTATGGAGTATGAAAGAGCTGAAATGATTCACAATAGCCAGTCTGATTTGTTTTTTTTTCGGGGAAAAATTGCTCATTTTTCTACCTTCTGTTAATAGTTGTTTGTTGCTGTGCATGTGATTTTAGAAGAGAAAATGGGATTTTTTTTACATAAATGTTAGGGAATGCCACAATGAGCATGAGCAAACACAAAAATGAGGCTAGAAGAAATCAACCATGCTCAAATTTCATGTTTGCGATTTTTTCGCTGTATTCCCCTATTACATTACCAGTAGGGAGCAACGAAGACAAGAACCGTCAATAGCAGTTAAGAGTTAAGTAGAGAGGGATGGACTGACTGACTGAATAATAAGCGGAGATATACCTCTGCGTCCATTCATCCCAGCCTTGCGCTATTACTTACTATTCCTTTTGAGCTGTTCTGTCATCGTAGTCATCATCGTATAAAAATGAATGCATATCAGTCAGGCAGTACATGTAGGTGGAGGTAAAGGACACGACTTGTCTTGTTTCAAAAATATCTTTAAATAATAATAATAATAAATAAATAATAATAATAATGTTCGTTTGCTACTATTACACGCTGTACTTGCTATTGAATTTATGGTTTACGATTACGATCATCGTCGTCGTCATCATCGTCTTGATTATCAACATCATCATCGCCATGGGCTGAACAAAAAAAGCTTCAAATTTCACTACAAGGCAAGAAAAAGTCAGTCACAGTTACAACCTCCTCCTCCACCATCACTACTGCACTGCACCGTGGTGGACGTTTTGAGGGAAAAAATTTTTTTGATCTGAGAATAACGTGTGCTGCTGGGAAATTGGTACCTACCACCTCCCTTACTTATCATCATCATCATCCGTTTGTACTTGAATGTCCATAATTTCTCCCCCACAAAACATGAATAACAACGTAACCCATAAAATTCGTCGTTTGTAATGACTTTGTTAATTGGCCGAAGTAGGTTCTTCAAGTCATAATAAGACGCGAGGATGTTCCGTCGTTGATGTTCCGAGAGAAGTGTTCAAACGTGAAACAATGAACAATTATTATTGAAACCATTATTATAGTACATATATGTACGTTATTATAACAAGTTGTTGGGCTTGTTGTCTCTCTGTAACCAGGCGCGTTTGAACATGGCTTGGGTGTCGCATATCATCTGCCCTCGCACAGATTTTGTAGAAGAGCTGCCCATTTTCAGGGCACTTGTGATGGTGGTTGGAATTAGAGAAGGAGGACGGCGAGAATGAGACGTGTATAATCATAATAAGTTGTTGTACGGTCAAAGTCAAATGGCAGAACAAAGTTTCAATTTGCGTGTACATCCCGGTAAAATCCCATTATTATTATTATTATTATTATTATTATTATTTTTGCAAGACATTACCCAACGCCAAACGCGCCAACTACCTCACACACAGCAACCGCGACACTGCAGCACAACAGCATTAATTGAAAATACTGGATGGATGTGCATGTCGATATTGTGTGGTGCGTTGGTGTTGTGTACGGCTTAAGTACAAAAAAGCAGCGTCACTTAAGAAAATCCTTGTAAATTATTAGTGTAGGTGGGGACCACGCCGGCCCGAGTCGATGCATTTGGGAAGAGTCGAGAAATAAATCATTTTTACATGCCTTAAAGGGAGGAAAGAAGGAGAGGAGGGCGAGAGAGGAGAGGAATGAAAAAAAATGAAGCCGAAAACGCGTACAACGACGGACATAAATACAGTCGAGTTGATAGTTGTACGTTGTTGTGGCTCGGCGCATTGTTATTGTAGCTATTATTGTCGTTACTTACGACGAATACTATTATTATCGTTATTGTTTTTAAAATATGGACTTATGGACGTTGTGTCTCCGTGGCCGAGCGTTGCATCGGCCGATGAAACACTTAAGCCTTTAATAAGGGTCACTTCAAAAAGGTACTTTTTAGGTGT